>JANHGC010003125.1:17301-27589 GCA_027560395.1 Boaedon fuliginosus | reverse complement strand
GTATCCAATGAGAAGTTGTTATGTTTGTATCATCCTATGAAAAGTGTGGCTTTTCAACACCTCTAAATGTAATAAAAGGAAGCTCATCCTTTGTTCGGGGCTTCTGCCTTCAAGGACCACTGTCTGTGGTTGTGTCCTTCTTTCACCAGAAGACCGCCATTTTGGGGAGTATCCGCCATATACAGGAAAATAAATTCACTCATCAAGTACTTTATTTTCTTTTATACAGCAGCCAAAAAACTTATCCAAAAAACTGGCAGCAAAGCAACATAGCTCTTTATTATTTTTAATAGCCAAAACCTAGTCAAATATCAAATATCATCAAACAATACTATGAAATTAATACATTATTGAATTGATATGACCAAGCACAAAATACTGCATGGGAATTAAACTATGATCAGCTGTTAGTCATTAGCCAACAGTCTAAATGTTGTCTCCTGGCAGACCCTATCTGGTAACCCCAAAATTTGCTATGTTATGCTTAAAATTTAGAAATTTAGTTTGCTCCATTTCACATACTCATGGTGGCACAAATCATTATCTTGGTCTTTCACTAATTTATTTGCAAGTGCTCTTCATTGCAAAACTGGGCAAAGACTTCTGAGACCTTCAAAGATCAATTAAATTTTTATGGCAAAAGCACAATTGAGTTAGCATAAATTAACATGCTCTTCTCTGAGAGCTCCTTGGTGCTCTCTGAATTTGTTTGTTTTCTTGTGGGTGTTTCATTACCCAAACTAAATACAACACTGTCAGTGTTAGTAATGCAAAGATTTGCTAATGCTGGGGGAACTAAGGCTGGTGTTTAGTGAGGAAAGGAGAACTAAGAGCTTCACCACATTATTATTCCCTCAGAAAATAATGCCGTGATTCTGCCACATGACCCAGCAACAGAGTGGCCTGTACTCCTTCCCTATCCCAACCACCTGAGCTTTGAAAGGTAAGTGGGTAATCAGTGACATGTTGGGGAGAAAGGTGTGGAACAGCTGGGATGACAAAGCCTTTGATTCTACTGCTGGCCTCCCTGCCTCTGCTGCTGCTGTTGCCGCCACTCCGCTAATCCCCATCTGCTCCACAGATCCTGACAACGCTCCCAAAACACCTTTTCCTCTTCATGCTGACCCTGACTTCAGTCAACATCCACCTCATCCCAATCCCGATCCTACCCAGACTGCATTCTCCAAAGATGACCCTTCATGTGTTCCTGCAAATAGTAATCTTTATAATTTTACAAAAACTGACAATTGTGATTACCTTACCCTCCAAACCTCCCTATCTTTCCCCACACCTCCTATTGTAAATACTTCCTTTGAGATTGATAATGCTATTTATCATTTTAGAAAACATGGTCCTCTCCCCCTCTCCCCAACTTTCAAAAAGCTTCATACATCCGGAAGCAACTTTGCAACTTGGGAACAGGAAACCTTTTTACACTTCCTAAGAGAAGGCACTTCATTTATCATTGAGAATCCACCTAATCAACCTGGGTCCCCCAAATTAACCTGTTTACATAAAAGTGTTTGTGCTACTTTGATGTTAACTCTAGACTCTGACATAGTTCAATCTATTCCTTCTGGTCTTAATGACATTTGGAAATACCTCCAAAATCACTATAACAAACCTTCTTTGGCTTTACCTCCCTGTTGTGTCTTTAGTCCGAGTGCATTCGTTACATATCAATTTTACTTTTTTTTCTTCATTCCAGCAAGAACAGGCACCAATGCCAATCTCTCGTCCCATGCCATAAGCAAATTATTTTTTTTTAATGGGGAATCAGGTCCCTCAAGCTAAAATTACCCATATCCCTCTCCGATGTGAGGTTCACTTCGATCTAGCCAGGATCTACCTACCACAGCACTTTGCTGTTTTCCACCTACCAGTTCTCCAGGTATTCCACCCAGGGGGACTCTGCTCTCCTTTGAGCCCACAGAGTATGGGCACCTCATTAGCCTACCAGTTTTCCCAGAAATTCCGTTCTGGGGCGCGGGGACTCTGCTCTAACTTGAGCCCACATATTATGGGCACCCCCTTTAGCCTACCAGTTTTCCCAGAAATTCCATTCTGGGGGGGACTCTGCTCTACCTTGAGCCCACAGAGAACGAGCACCCCCTTTTCCGCCTACCAGTTTTCAGAGCTAACAGTCTGGGAAGACTCTGCCTTCCCCTAGCAGAGTATGAGCACTTCCAGGAATGGGCTTCCTTAGATAAACTCTGATGACCACACCTTGCTTTCCCTATTCTGTTGATCATGGTTCGGAGGAACTAGCAACAGACAGGGATGCTGCTAAAGATCAATCAGAGACATGAGATCCAGCTGCTGTCCAAGGGTGAAGCCACTCACACATGCACACACACTCCTCCTTCTCTTACAAAAGGTCCTGTGCTCTGGCAAGCCCATGCTTTCCAGACTGTTAAGTTTTTCTGCAGTTAGGCAATGCACAGAGGGAGCAAGATCTAGTTGTGATTGGAAGAAGAGTCATTTCACATGAAGGCATACACACATTTCCCATATTATAAAATTTAGAGGTACTCACCTTCTTTCCAAGCAGCCTTTGAGCTCAATACTCAAAACCCCTTTAAAACCTTTGTTCCAAATGGCCATGGTCCAGGAAAACTCACACAGAGACTCAATTGGTCTGTTGCCAGCTAGGAGAGCTTATCTGGGCCAGATCCATTGGTCAGGTTAGCTTGAAGTCCCATCTACAAGGGTGCCAAATTGTTGGAAGAAATATCCTTCTGGGTTCAGTTACAAGTGGGAAAAACACTCTGGAAACATGGAGGCTGATTGGAAAGATGGTTTAATGGTGGATAGGATCACATGCCTTGGAGCTCCTGGATGAAAAAAGGGGAGAGCCACTGAGAGTCCCTTGGTTTTATAACCTCTGTTGGGCTTTGAACCTGCCCCCTGCCCTGTGGCAAGAAATGCACCCTGATTGGTTGCTGTCAGATGTCATAGCTAGCAATGTAGGCTATCTGTGTTCCAAGCTTGGTTGAAACTTGGTGCAATGAAGGACTTTGGGCTATCCCTATTATGGTTTTGTCCTTATTTGGGTCTGAGAGGTAATCCCATTATGTCCTGAGGAAGGTATCTTTGTTATACAGAATAGACTGGCTCAGGCCTGTTAGCAAAGGTGGGGGCTGAGTTTCTGCCTCAGTTTCTGCTTCTAGTGTGTCCCAAAATAATTCACTTCTTTGGGGGAGAGGTGGGTGCTAAGTTCCTACAATAGCAAGCTGTTAGAATAGGCTGGAATTCTCAATCTCTTCATCAGGAAGATGATAAACAACAAAAATAAAGAGGGAAAGTGTGCTGGCCTCATGAAGAAGTTGAATTATAATATTAATCTGAACAGTAAATTGTGGCGGAAAACTCAAATAAAAGCTGAATCTCTTCCAGGGTTCAGGAGTTACAAAAATCCCTCTCAGTTCTGGAATCAGCATTGCCCATGAATTACAGTCTTCAGTAAATCTTTGAGGTGACCCCTCCATGGTAGTCCTGTGCTCAGCAATCTTTACCACACCTGAAGAAGCTGCTTCAAGAGATACCCTGAATTATAAACAATTATATACAAAAGTACCATGCTGGCTATCAACTATGGAAGCAATAATATACCCCAATCTGTTAAAACAAAAGCGAACATTGAGATACAATAAAATATTAGATGAAAGAGGAGAGCTGAAAACTCAACAGGAATTAAACTTAGATTGGTGGGCATATTTACAAATTCAAACAAGGCATAAAAAGGATAAAGAGAAATATGGAATAGCAAGAGAGAAGCAAGAATTAGACAAGATAATATTAGGAGGAGAGGGGAAGATGATTAAAAAAATATACAAAGTGCTATTGAATCAGAAAATGGAGGATCAAGTAATGAAAGAAAATATAGCAGCATGGTCCAAAAATGTGGGGCATCAGATAGACATAGATGAATGGCAACAGGCATGGGAAAGGAATTATAAAGGCACGCGAGCAACAACATATAAAGAAAACATGTATAAAATGTTATATAGGTGGCAGCACCAGAAAGACTGGCAAGGATGTTCCCTCAACTGCCAGCAAACTGCTTGAAGTGTAACCATATTAATGGCTCTTATTATCATATGTGGTGGACGTGCCCGTTAATACAAAAATATTGGAAAAAAATTAAAAAATGGATATATGAATTGGTAAATAAACAAATTGATTTAAAACCAGAAGCCTTCCTGTTAGGATCCTGCCAATTGGTCTAAAAAAGAAGAAATGTACTTAATAACCCATGTATAACTGCGGCGAGGTTAATTTATGCACAGAATTGGAAAGGGAAGAGTTTGCCAATAGAACGGAAATTAATACAGAAAATTATGGATTGTGCTGAGGCAGATAGGATGACACTGTTATTAAAGGAAAAGGGGGATACAGAATACTTTGCAATATGGAATAAATGGTACCAATGGTACGAAAGCAAAGAAAGAAAGTTAGAAATATAAGAGTGATATAACATAATATCATAAGTAAGATGTAAGCTAAACTAAGAAAAAGATGAAAGTGTATAGATAACTAGTATACAAGATATCTAAAATGCTAATCGACACAGATACTGAACAAACTGTATTGTAATACTATGTGTATGTGATGTTTTATTTATGTTGTTATTCATGTGTTGTCGGTGTTTTTATATATGTTTTTAAAATTAATAAAGTTTGTATATTTGAAAACGATGTTGGCTCACATTGCTTATTGGTATCTCACAAAGCAACCTTCTTTCATCTGGGGATGATGATGGGGATATGCATTACTTCAAAGAGCTAGAAAATATCAAGGAAAAGTACAATTATAAACAAACAATAAATGACAGGTCACAAAAGAGTTATGGGGATTTTTCCACATAGCAACAAGAAAGAATATTGCTGGTGCTTACCATTTTGTCTGCTTTCCTTTTTTTCCTTTTTTCCTTCTTTTTCTAATTTTAGTTTATCTCATTTCTATCCTTTGCCTCCTACACAGAAGGGCATTTTGTCATATTAGAATGAAGTCATTTGGTCTTGGTGAGCCATTCTTGTTATTTCATTTTATTTTACTTAACAGTCTATAATATGACATCACCTTAACAACCAAAATATGTAATCCAGAAAGCTATGATGAGCTATGTAATTGCTTCTCTTTTTTCCACTGTAGTTCCTTTGTGGATTTCTTTTTTTTTTCCAGGCAATTTGCAAGGGCCTTTCTCTCCTTGCATAGCCTTAGTCGTCAGTTACTGTTTGCTCCTTAAAGTGTCTTTACTGAATCAGCCTGCCAGAAGGCAGCTGTGGAAACCAAAGTTTACTTTTTGGCCCATCTACAATCTATTGGCTTCTCCTTTCACCAAAGGCTGAACTGAATCCTTTGTGGGAAGGAACTGTTTTTCAGAGACTGATGGATAGTTTGGAAAGTTCATGCCCTGCAGTGATATATGTTCTCAAACACCATGAAGAAATGTACTGTATATGCCACCATAGCAACTCTCCACTGTGTGTGGGCAAGATAAAAATCTCTAGATAAGATCAGCTCTGGTGACTACCTGGGTATGTTCATATAGACTTCATGGCCACAATATGAAAGTGGTTTGTCTTTGCCTTCTTCTAAATGAAGTCAATTGCTGCCCAAAAAGCAAAATGAACATTTTTTTTGTAAACATATGCTTTCCCACCATGGAGTCCAAAGAAAACATGGTTATGTAATACTCTTGGAGTCTAGGGAGTAACTAGTTGACAAGGTTATACATATTTATTCAACAAGAGGCTCTAATAAATCTAATCAGATGTACACATAAGTAAATGGTAGTCCTAGACTTACAACCAGTCATTTAGCAACTGTCAAAGTTATGACAGACCTATTTGGGGAGTATTTATTATGACCTGGATTCAAAATTTCAACAGTCAGCACCCCATGATCACATGACTAAACTTTGGGTGTTTGGCAACCAGGCTACATTTACAGATGTATATAGCATCTTGCAGTCAAATTTCCATTGCTAAGCAAAACAGTTGTTAAGTGAGTTTTGCCACATTTTTTACAACCTTTCTTGCAATAGCTTTTAAGTGAATCACTGCAGTTAACAACATGGTTGTTAAGTGAATCTGGCTTCCCCATTGACTTTGCTTGTCAGAAGGTCACAAAAGGTGATCACATGACTCTGGCACACTGCAGCCATCATAAATACATGCTATTAGCCAAAGTCCAAAGTTTGATCATGTAACCATGGGGATGCTATAATGATCGTAAATGTGAAAAATGATCATAAGTCAATTTTTTTCAGTGCTGTTGTAACTTTGAACAGTCACTAAAAAAATGGTTGTAAGTTGAAGTTCCAATATTGTACATTGGAATACTCGGTTTTATTGGTATTCCAAAACACTACATATTTGAAATGTTTCATTCCCTCTATCTTTTCCTTTAATAGTCTGTAAGATATATTTATTTCCACAGTTTCTGAAGACAGAGACACTTGGTAATCTTGGTGGGTCAGAAGCTAACCAGGAAAGTCACAAACAAAACTTAGAAGGAGGGATCAGATTAATTAATTATGTTTTATGCCGCCCAACTCCCGAAGGACTCTGGGCAGCTTACAACAGACATAGCAATAGCACTCAGATGTTATATACTGCTTATCAGACCTTTACAACACTCCCCAAGCAGTTACAGAGTCAGCACATTGCCCCCAAACAATCTGGGTCTTCATTTTATTGACCTTTAGAAGGATGGAAGGCTGAGTCAACCTTGAACCTAGTGAGATTCGATCTGACAACCTGCTGAACAAGTCAGCAGAGATAGGCTGCTGTGCTGCATTTAACCACTGCACTACCGTGGCTCTTAATTAGACTGGAAACTGAAGATATCGTAGAAATAGCCCATGTAATCCAACTTTTATGCAGGATATGAAAAAGTGCTTCTAGTAGAAGGAATATACAGTTTTTGCAAGTTTTAGATCAGTGCATCTTTTGTCAGATTTCTTCAAAAAAAGGGTGGGCTAAAAATGAGCCTACTCTAAGGAATAGGAACACCAGGTTCAGAGAACCTTTTTTCACATTAATTTCAAAGTCTGCACATCCTTCTTAAATAAAATTATGTTCTTTGATCAGTGAACTTGGATTTAAATTCTACTCAGTTGAAATTAAATAGGCAAATTTGTATTGGTTTTATAATCTAGTGCACAGGAGGAGCAGTCATTATGCTCTGTGCTGTATACAAGAGCATGTGTTTAAAGTCACACAAGAAGAATCCTGTTGTCTCAGTCCAAAGTCCTATCTAATCCACCATTCCAATTTCCATTGTTTTCAACCAATTACTTTTGGAAAGCCTACAGCAGGACAAGAAGCCATTGTCTCCTGTTGTTGTCTGATGACTAGGCTTGTGAAGTTTACAGCTGATCCTGAGTAGCATATTCTCAATGGAAGCTTTCCATTTCATAAATTTGCCTAGTCCTTTTTTATGGCTTTTAAACTGGTGACTGTCACCCTATGTTATGAAAATGAATTTCATGCTTTAACTATGTAATGTGTGAAACAAGTCTTTCCTTTGTAATAATACAGACGTACTTGCAAAAAATAAATGGAAATATTAATATAAGTAACAGTAATGCATATGATTTGGGGGGTTTCTGGAAATTGGAGACTGACCTTTTCGGGAGATGTGGGCATATGGATTACAAAATTGTATAGAAATAATTAGTATTTAACAGTGGTAGTTTATTACGGTATTTTGTTTGAGCAAATACTGACATAAAGACCTACTTACTTGTTGCAACAGAGTTGTAGCAATTTTCTGGGTGACCCAATCTTGCAATAATAGGTAAGGGCAGCAGTCCTCACTGGGATTTTAATGTTATGGCACCCTTTACTGTGTTTATAAGTGTGACTTATACACCATACCTTTGCTGCTAGATTGGTATTCCCGCAGCAGTCAACCATTTCTAACACATAAAAAAGTACCAGTAGGTTAATAATAATATCAACAAAGCACCAAATTTAACAATACTGAAATCAACAACACCGCAAGTGTAGAAAAATAGCCACTACAAATGATAAAAACATTCAAATCCAGTTGAGCACACAATTTATTGGCTGTTCATTTTGAAATTCTTATTGGATTCAATATGAGCTTTCTGCTTAATGAATGGGTTTAGAGATTGCAGCTGAAGAGCACCGATGTTTGTTTGGGACAGGAAAGATATTATGGAGAGTGGTAGGCAAGTTTCCCTGAGCAAGAGATTTCTATCTTATATTCTGAAATGAACATCTTTATTACATCTAATGAAAACTGAGGTATGTAAGATTGAGGCAGCCTCCCAGCAGCTATATTAAGCTTGGTAATGTCATTAACAATTTTGGGTTGGGAGTTAACCTGATAATTAGTATGGAGAGCAGAGATTCACATTGGGTGCATACACTGCTTTTATGTATAGTGATTTTAACTGAAGACACATTTACACAAGGGTTTTGCAGCTGTTCAGGAACAGCTACAGATTGGTCTAATCTAAGGATGTTGGTTGGGTTGAGGATCTGAGTCATTTTTTTTGGCTCTGAACTGGTTTACTTGAAATTGAATGGAACTGGACTTTCACTTTGCAATAGTGCCAGCCTAAGTACTTGGGGGTGGGTATTTTTCCAGAGTGAGAAGTTTGGCTTCCTAAATCCTCCAGCTTCCTAGACTCAAGGAACCTATTTCAATCCTCAACAGAGCTTCAGCATCCTGCTCCTAATGCCAGTCTGCAGATAGTTCAAAATATAGCTTCTCACCATCCCGCATCTCCAGCTACTGTTGAAACATGCAGCTATAGTTATACAGAAGCTATTGGGAAAGGCATCTGGTTGCAAAAACACTTTCATGTTATGAGCTCACGTTCATGATTTTCAAGACTTTAAATGTGACAGAAGATTGGGGTCTCTGCAGACAGGATGATTTATATTCATTGCAGCTACTCAGATTTTGTTTTCTGTTCTTTGTGGCAAACAAATATATTGAAAAGAATGTACGCTGTTAGCAATTTAGTTGATTTCCTTTTAATAAGACTGGGAGTTGATTATCATCAGGCAGAACCCAATGGTAGGGTCAAATGCATCATCAGTTTGGAATCACTATATTCCCACAAAGACCGAAGTCCAGCCTCCCATGAATTCTGTTAGTAGATCAAATTCCTTTGTATACGTAGCATGAAATAAACTTTTAGTGCTTTGAACTCTACTCCTATTCCTGATTTCTTGCACCTCATAGTTGAAAGGACTTGAATATTTCCAAGTTGTGTGGTAGTTTGGGGGTCAAAGAAGCTGCTTGGGTATTATTTGATCATTTGGAAAATTTGCACTGATTGACTAATGATATTCCCTGTTTTTGTGTTTTGAGGTATAAAGATATAAAGTCAACTATGACTAGTTCACACTTGTGAAGAATTTGAGATAGGAAATAATGGAGTATGAATTTACTAAATAAGACAGTTGGATTCCTATATTGCACCAAACCATAAACACATGGTTTACAAACAACCATGGCTGTTTTCACACATTATGATAACCTAGGTTCAAACATACAGTACTTTATAGCTTAGCATGACATACAACCATATCTACTGTACAGGCATGCTTCTCTATTGTTATGACTCTTTGGGGCTTTAGAGTGTGACTTCCCGGCACAGAGTATTAAATGACAGATAAAACCTGTATAATCAGACAATTTATCCAATGGGATAAATTTATAATTTTTTTATAGATTTGGAAAGGCATCTCATGAGTTACAGATTTTTTTTAAAGATAAAAGAGAAGTAAATTGTTGGATATTCTTTCATAGTGTGGATGGTATCAACTCCTCCTTTTAGAGTGATGTAATGGTGTTTTGAATGTCCATGACGTGGGTCCCTAGTGAATGAAACCAGCTTCAGTCTATGTGCTAAAAGGTGAATTGTACACCCCTCTTGGGAATACAAAGATTGATCTGCTCTTTGAGAAAAAATGCTTATTGTCGAGGATAGAGAGAAGGTCATTTAACATCATTCAATGCATGGAGAGGATATAATTTCTTTTTTTTTAAATCTTCATGAGAAGCTTATATAGATGCTTATCCCAAAGGATATGTCACCAGCATATTTGAAGAACACAACTCCAATTTTCAGATATTCAGAAGCTATTTCATTTTTCTTAATTTCTTATTACTTGGTCTGTTGAATTGGATTACCTGGATAAATGCAGTTTTACAATTTTTTGTATTCCATAAAGTACACAACTATTCCCCTTGACTGGGGAAGAGAGGCGGGGTATAAATCCAATTAAATAAATAAATA
>JANHGC010003124.1:114394-129321 GCA_027560395.1 Boaedon fuliginosus | reverse complement strand
TCTGCTGACTTGTTCAGCAGGTTGTCAGATCGAATCCCACCAGGCTCAAGGTTGACTCAGCCTTCTATCCTTTCTAAAGTCGGTACAATGAGGACCCAGATTGTTGGAGGCAATAAGCTGACTCTGTAACTGTTTGGGAAGTGTTGTAAAGCTCTGATAAGCAGTATGTAAAATTTGAGTGCTATTGCTATCTCTTTGTATCCCAGAGTCCTTTGGGAGTTCCTCAGAGACGGCCTGGCCTTTCCTCAGAGATGGCCTTGCCGGAGCAGAGATGTGGGAGGGGGTGCCAGGGGCTTAAGAAGGCCCAGTGCCCCTGTCAAGCCTGAGCTGCCTTTCCTCAGAGATAGCCTGGCCTTTCTTCAGAGACGGCCTTGCCAGAGCAGAGATGTTGGAGGGGGCGCCGGGGGCTTCAGAAGGCCTGAAAACGGCTGCGGCCCAGTGCCCCTGTCAAGCCCAAGCTGCCTTTCCTCAGAGAAAGCCTGGCCTTTCCTCAGAGATGGCCTTGCCAGAGCAGAGATGTTGGAGGGGGTGCCGGGGGCTTCAGAAGGCCCACAAACGGTTACAGCTCAGTGCCCCTGTCAAGCCCTGGCTGCCTTTCCTCAGAGTTGGCCCGCAAACGCTGTGGCACAAATATACTTCTTTAAAAAAAAAATCCGAGCAAGGCCAGGTAATCAGCTAGTAATGAATAAGCATTCAAACATGACACCATGTTAGGAATGAATTACAGAATTGTACAATTGGAAATGACCACAGAGATCATCTACTCTAACCCCGTGACAAGTGAGAAAACTATTTACAGGTGGTCCTTGACTTATTACCACAAATGGGACCAACATTTCCATTGCTAAACAATGCAGAGGTAAAGTGTGAGGAAATCGCTACAGTCCCAGTTGCCATTGTTAATCAAATCCCACACTTGTTAGGCAAGGCAATTTCCTACTGGCTTCCCATAACCAAAGTCAATGAGCAAACAGCAAAAAAGCTGCAAGTGCAGCTGGCAGGTGGCAGATAGACTGAGCAGGTATATGGGGGTAGGTTAGGAAGAGTGTGTGGAGGTGCTTGAGAGGTGCTGTGTGGGGAGAGAACACAGGGCAAGCGAGAAAGTGAAATTGAAACCACATAGGAAGTCTTATCAGGCATCATAGCTGTCAAGCTATAGGACCACATGGGTCAATATATGAGCACAGGTTAGAAGGGCACTGAAAACAACACCAGAGGCTCAAAACATCAGTTGCTCATAGAAAGATAGATCTAAGACTCAAGATTTAGAAAGACCAATCGGTGCATAGCTTGGATTGATTTCAGGAAAGCCAGGTGTACTATAGTATCTGTACAGTGTATGGGCTAGAGTATCTCAAATCCAGATGGGAGATTCCACAGAAGGTTGTAGAGAATAAGAAGGCTAAATTTCTGTGGGATTTCCAGAACCAGATATCTGTAGGTACTGGCCAATCAACCAGATATCATGATAGTAGATAAAGACCAGAAGACATCAGTGGTGATAGATGTAGTGGAGCCAAGTAACAGCAACATCACAAAGAAATCTGTGGAGCTGTAAAAGTACCAAGGACTGAAGGTGGAACTAGAGAGGATTTGGAAAGTAAAGGCCAAAGTGTCCCAGTGGTGATAGAAGCACTTGTGACTATGACTCCTAAGCTGATGCCAGGAATAACATGAGAGTTCTGTCCAGAAGAGTACACTGTTAGGAATGGCTAAGATACTGCACAAAAACTTCAAACTCCCAAGGACCTGACACTGAGGAAAACATATCATCTGTAGGTATGAGAAGGGATTTTTTTTTATTGAAAGAAAATAGACACCCCTCCCTCCAGTAAAACAACAATTGTGAGATTCTGTATTTTAAAATGCATATTTGAGTAGATGCAATGAATAAGATCTTCTTTCTCTCCTTCTAAAAATACAGCATTAAGAAGCACTAAAGTGTAAACAAGTTCATGAAATATGTAATAAAATGGGAGGGGGATGAAAAGAAATCCTCTACAAGGAATATGTGTCAACTAATTAAAAAAGGAGCAAGAATTATTGTCTGCTAAAGAATGAGAGAATTAAATACCAGGGATTTAGAAAACCAAGTACTCTGGTTGCATTCTGAGCTGGAGTCCTTTTTCCCTGTGAGTTTGCTTTTGCTGATACGTATTTTAAATTCTCTCAATTTGTCTCAGCCACCTTTGTTTATCCATAAATGAACCAACAAAATTGGTTGTTACAAATACAGTCAATTACAGTCAGTTACAATTGACTGTTACAAATACAGTCAATTTTAAGACAATGAATTGAGTTTTCCCATCATCACACTATTTACTATTAACACTCTATTTACTATTAAGAAACTAATGGAAAGAATATTGAGAACATTTAGATTGCAGATTTCATAGGTTCCTGGTAGTCATGTATAATCTCTATGCATTCCAGGAATGGGCAGATTTGAATATCTATCTTTCACAGATTTTATATTTGTAATATACCGAGTTTACTTTTAACATGTTCCAATTTTTGCTTATAAATGCTACAATTTGCTTAACCAATAGGGTTGCATTCTTATATTTTGCTAGTTTAATATACAATTTCAAAATAGAAGAAAACATTAGCAATATAGTTACGTATTGTGGACATCTTCCACTATAGCAAACATTTTCAGAAAATACTAATTTTACATTTTAAAAAACCCTATTGTTTTAATAAGGGAAAATCCACTGCTGAATCACTCTGGCCAGAGTTAGTTTCATTATCTGAAGTATTATAACTCAGCACTTTTTTTAATCCTACATTTCTTTTTATGTACAGAAAACTGGACAGATTTGCCTTTTGGTGAAAACGTTCTTTAACTTTTCTATGTGTTGTGATATTTCTTGATCTGGTGAATTTTGTGAGCCAATTAACTGTTTTACAAGTAATTTTAAAATGAAAACAATAGGAAATATGTAATGATCCTCTTTTAAAAAAGGTGTGTGGGAATTTTTTTCTTTTTTGTTCCTCTGTTTTCTTTTTCTTCAATTCTAATCAAGTTGGTATCTGCAAAAGCTTTCAGTTATTTTAGGATATCTTTTATATTGCATGCAGTGCTTGAAAATGTTCACTAGATTTCTAAATTAAAAATGTACAAATATGTCCAGCAGGGAATTATACCTATACATCTGTATCTGTAAATTTAAATTGGGTGAAATGATGCTTCATAAGTATATAATAAATAATAAACTATTTTTCATCCAAAGAACCTGAAATGGGCTAATTTAAAAATGTGTCCAAGATCTGGGACACGTGACTCATGGGAATGAAATTTGGCAAAGCTGTGGCTGCTTCAGTGCTGCTGAATCACTGGCCAGAGGTTCAGCAGACTGGTCCACCCTAGTCCTCCCAAAGCTGGGTAGACTGGTCCCTCCTTTAGTCAAGTCCCCAGGAAATTGCAAGTTGTTTCTGCTCCCTCCTTTTTTGCCTTTGTTCTTGCATGTTCCGTTTTTTTGTTTTTTCTTACCCCTGTTTAGATAAGGAAATAACTCTGAAACAATGACCCAATATATGGGTCATCTAGTTAGAATTAAAATGGAAATAGATTTTGCAATTTTAACTTTACAGATTCATTTCAGAAACATTTTCCTGCTGGCTTTACTCCTTATATCCAGTTAAGTTATATATTAAGAAATTATACTGAATAAAGACAAACTAATAATCCTTCAACAAGCAATTCACACAATTGACTAAAAGACATTACAAATCCTTTCCTAATAGCTAAATGCAATGGAAAAATTATTCACCAACTAATTTCAGCATTTTCAACACATATATCCTTATCATGCTATTTCTTTTTGAATAACCAAAAGTGTACTCAACTACTACCACAGTGTATTTTCATATAACAAGGTAGGGAGAGGCTCACATTTCCTGTGGGGAAAAATATCAACTGTACAAAACCACTGGGTTTAACAGTGCATGTATATTCTATAATGGGTTCTTTGTGTAATTCATCATGATGTACTTTGTAATTCCACTGTCATTTGTTGTTACTTTTTTTTAATTGCTATTTTAATCCTAATTATTATTTTACGAGCTGTCTAGAATTGCAATTGCACTTGAAGTAGTCTTTTGAACTCTAATCACATACATCTCACTACTTTTTTACAACTATTTGCACATCTTATTTCTTCCATCTATTTTCCCATCTACCAAGGTAAAATATTTATCTACCTACTGTTTATGTATAACTTGCAACTGTTCTTTTTTTTCCCTTGGAAAGAAACCAGTCTTGGTTTTGTTGTAATAGCTTACAGATGCATGTCGCTCATGATACTATATAGTCTAACATTTGCTGAAAATAATTTGGATTCTCATCTCACAATACCAGCATTGACTGCATACAGCATTACATACACATTCATTATTCTGCCTAACAAACCTCCCTTTCCAGTAGAATTCCTGATACATTAAACACTCATCACACATCATGCAAAGCAAACCATTTATTCTCATGTAAACTCTATTATATATCACAATTATCAATTCATGTTAATACAGATCCCTTTCATAATTCAAGCCAGGTCATTCGACAATGTTTTCTTTAAATCAACAAATGTACAGCAAACTTTTTCTCACATCCATATGTTTTTAGCGATCTTTTAAAGAACAAAAATCTGACTGACTACCCAGCATAAATTCTCAACTAAGATTTTAGTCACTGCTACCTCTTTACAAACTGAATTCTATCAAAACTCTTTTTAGGCACATATAAAAGCTTAATGCCACTGTAATTTTGGTGTTTATATTTGTTATTATTCTCTTTGTATCAGGGAATAAACAATATTCTTCCAATTGTGGGGCACAAGTACAGATTTAAGTCTGGCAACTACTTCATAAGCAGACATATTTAAAAATTCTTTTGAGACACCATCTATACCTGTACTGTTATCATTTCAACATGGTCATATTTGCCACCTTCTTTCCATTATTTTTCCTTGTTTACCATGATAATTCCAATACAAATCTTTAAAATGCCTCTTCTAGCATTTTCCTACTTCTTTTTCTTCCAAATAATGTCGTCACTTTTATTTCATTTTCATTTACTATGCTTAGAGAATTTGTTTAGACCTTTTCACCTACTTCCAAAATAATGCTTTGTGTTTTGTTTCTTTTAATCTTAATGGCTCCTTTCTCTTTATTATTTGCAAATATCCCTTTCTTTACATGCCATTATACATTATTTCTTCCTTGTACTTATTTTTTTCAGCAACTGTATTTTCTTACATGCATCTCTATGTTTCCGTCATAACTATATTCCCTAAAAGTTTTAAGATAAATGAGAGGAAGAAAATTACTGGAACCTAAGCTGAAAATAAATATTTATTTATTCTACTTAGACATTATTGTATGCAAATACATATAGGAGATTCTGCTACTAATCTGCAAGATACATGGCAACAGATGGGATGATTGGGATTCATACATATAAAACATAAAAGACATTTTCTAATTGGAACACTTCCTCAAAACGTTTTTTAAAAATATAGGGATGGAGTGCCAGATAAGTTTTCAACTGTCAGGTCTTCAATATTAGTCATGAATGCTATATGGGCTGCATCCCTTCTTTCTTACTTTGTAACGATGACTTCTGGTAACAAAAACACTCAACCCTGCAAGACGTAAGGGCTGTTTTAGGTAACTTGTTAATATACATACTCGACTAGTGCCATATTCCTGGCCTCTCTTCTGACAGTCAATGGCATCTTTGATTAGTTTTACATTGCACATGTCTTAGTGTAAGTGTAGTTCTAAACAGCAATTGCTACCAGCCATAGGGGATGAAGATCAATATAGTAGCATGTGCAGGGATCTTTCCTCCCCACTGCTATGGCTTTTATAAAAATCCCCCTACCTTGTGGTTGCAATTTGACTCAGATGGGAAGGTTCCATGGCACCAATGGGAACTTCCTTCCCAACGTAAATTGGAGCTGTGGGGGCAGAAGGAGGAAGGGTTAAACCCCTATGCGTTGTAGTCCAGATCCACATCCACACACTCCAACAGTAAATTCTGTTTAAAAACTACCTTTACATTAAAATCTTAAAATACATTTAGTATAATATCCAGATTTACACTAGCAGAGAAGAACTCTGTAGATACTTAAGCTTGCCAGAATATTTGTGAACAGGTGTCACAGTTCACAATTCTCCATAGTCAAGACTTAGCTAATTCAATATTACTTCACTGAACATTTACAAACATTTCCTCCCAAAGAAGCAGAAGTGTGTCTGTAACACCTCCTACCACTTTTTTAAAATATGCATCAGGTATGCAATGAGGACTGTATTAAATTACTTCCAAAAGAAAAGTCAATGCTTATAATTTTGGAATATATTTATTGTAAAAGTCTTATTTACAAAAGTTTATTGGCAGGACAGCACACATAAGATGTGTGATTGATCTGTACGGAATTTAAATTTCCATGTTCTACCTATCCCTGAGAAGATATTGTTAAGAATAACCATCTGTTCAACAAAAAGCAGCTCTTAATCCTCCTCATTCACATCAAATCACAATACTTTCTAAAAAGAAAAAGAATGAATAACAGTTTAATGGCTATATGTGAGCTGCCAGGGAAGCAAGGTCAGTTAGTGATAATTGAATGATCACTTTTTCCACTTACTCCTTAAAATTCTCCATACAGTATATTGTTATACTGCAGAGAAAAACAGTATCAGATTCTCAAAAAGACAAAACTATCAGCAATATTTTGAGTGGTATGGATACTTCAATTTAAGTAAAGAAAATGCCAAAAGGAAATAAGCCAAGGAATGGAAGTGTAAGCAAAATGAAAGTAATAATCCAAGCTGACTAAAAAATAAAGGAGAAAAAAATAGATTAAAAAAGATGAAGAAATAAGTGATTACAACTTGCAATTAGTTTGAAAGAAAAATATATAAAGAGATTTATCTTCTGCTGGAGAACAAATATTTGTTGGACAAAGAGTATTGATTAATAATACTTGCTCCAAATCTATCCAATATGTAACTAGCCTAGTATTATATGTTGACAGTTCAAAAAGCATTAAGAGGAACATCCACAAAAATAAATACTGCTGCTTCTCTCAAATTGCTGGTACATGAAATCAAATGAAATTTTATCTGTTTATTAATACTTTATCTCTTTGTGGCAGAGGACCAAAACTTAACCCCTAAAACTGAAGAAGCTTGAAAAGGAACAGGTTAACAAAGACTGTTAGACAACATTATATTTCTTTCAGATAAAGATCCAGAATAAGCCGCCTCGAGTTCCCCTTGACCGGGGAAGAGAAGTGGGGTATAAATCTAAATAAATAAACAAATAATCTCTGAAGCACTATCAGAAATATTGTATAAACTTAATGAGAATTTTTGATGAACTCAATTAGCATTGCAATGATTCTTTTTGCGTGAAAGTGAGATACACTTATCAAATCCCTACAGCCGCCCATCTCACTAGGAGATGCACAACAAACATTTACTCAATTTACTCAAAACTCAGGATAAATGTAAAGTTAAGCTAGGAATAATATTAAAAGAACACTTAAGACAAAATTCCAAATGATCTACATTGGAAGTAATAAGGATTCAAATTCTGCATGTCTTCCCTCTTCCCTATCTTTTCCAGTAGTGTTTCCACTAGTGTTTTATTCCTGCATTTGGACAACTGGTTCAGTGGTACAGTATATGATGCATTTCCCCGAGTGTTCACCTGTACCATTTCACACTTTATATTGTTTTTCCCAACCTAGTTTTGTGGTAACTTTTCAGTGACAGAAATTTCCTTGCACTTTCAAATTAGGTTTCCCTAAATATAGCAACACTGAACACTGCAACATCCAATGGTGGGAATGGATTTACAGCTAAATCCTGTTTTGCATAATTTTCTTTAACAGGAGTAAGGAAAATCTACAAGAAAGAAATCTGTAGTAGCTTTTCGTTGTAAGGTTATATTTTATCTTATACTTAAACAAAAGAGAAGTAGGAGATAATTACAAAATCTTACAAATTTTCATTCCAGTAGCATTTTATATGTATGTGCTGGAATTCTAAAAGCAGGCACAGCTATGATAATTTGAAAAGTAAAGTTATTGAAACAATAACATTATTAAATCTACAGGTTTATTGCCTGTATAAAGCAACATGCATTTCTGCTTACTGAAAAACTGTGCATTTATTTCATTCATTAGATTCATCAATCTAAAGAGAAACCAGAGTATTAATTAGATTTGTATCTACCCTTTTTAGGTACAGCCATTAGTGCTATAGTATTGTTTCCTTTTCATATTTAGCTCACAAGAACAGTCCAATCTTGTGGGTTGAGCTGAGAGGATGACTGTACCAAAATTATCCAGCTGGTTTTCATGAAGAACTAGAACTCAGTTTCCTGGTTTCTAGCCCAGTTTAATCATTAAATGAAACTGGTTCTTGAATAATTATCTTTGAAAAATATTTTGTGAATGACGGCAAATATACCTGTCCCAGAATAATGTTGCAGGAACCAGTGTACGTATCCTGGAGATTGAGAAGTTCCCTGAGGATGGTCTCCACAAAGAGTACAAAAGCTTGAAAGAACAAACCTCTGGTCCCAGGACCTTGAAAATATCTACCTGCAATATCTATCTGAAAAAAGGCAACTTTTTCACTCTATTGCAACTGCACTGATATGGTGGGACATGCTCATACTGCAACACCAATGAGGGGGGAACCAATAAAATCTTTCTAATGGCGTCTACTTTTCCCTTAACTGAAACACAATGCATTATGAGAGGCACTAAATAATACTGTAAACAATATTAGAGGCTAAGTGCTGCATTTGAAATTGTTTAGCCTTTAAGTGGCGATTGTGCTTGGGGAAAAAAGTACTGATTTATCAGAAGTGGAAGGGAGTTTGATGTGGATTGTATTTTATAATAGCATTGTATGAACCATATCTTTAAAACTACTAGATCAGTAGTTCTAGCTGTCAGAGATGGCTTAAAAATATTAAATACTTGGATAAATCCTCCCCATTCCTGTTTTGAGTTAATCTTGACTGCTGGTGACTTGATTAATGAGTCCAGGCAATTTTCCTGGCAGCAATTTTAGATTTGCCATTGCCTTCATCACAGGGATAAGAGAGTGCAACTGGCCTCACTGGTTTCATCCCTAAAATAAAACTAGAATTCATGTTTTCCTAGTGTCTCACCTGGATCCTTAAATGCCAAATAAAACCATAGGCATATTTAATCCAAGTAATAAGTAATGTGTAAATAAGTAAATAAATATTTATTTTGAAAAACTCACATAGCCATCCTTCTTATATATATTTAATAACCCTGAGGAGCTCACAAGGACAATAAAATGTAAAAGAACCATAAAACCATCAGGGTCCCATTGGTCTTTTACTAAATGAGGATTCATTGGGAAACTCACAAACCCAGTCAAGAAAATGTTACTCCTTTTCTAATGTTACTTCCCAGAAACAATAAGGCACGCTTGCCTTATGATTCAGGAAGCATAGACAGCATTAGCAGCCACTGAGTCTCTGTGCTTCTGTCCAGCCTCCTATAAAAAATGTAATTTAAAATTGTAACATCATGAGATAAGGAGTTGATGTCTCCATCATGTTTCCTGTATTCTATCATTCTTCCAAGCTAACGAGCTTTGTCTTTCTTTGCAGAGGCACTGCTCCAGCCTTTTCATTGCCTTTATTGTACCAAACCTAGTTCCAAAATCCCAAAGGTCAGTGAGCAAGAACTGTACATAATACAGTTCCAAAATTATTGGAATTGCTAGGGAGACACGTACAATATAATATAATGCCCTTAAAGCAGTGATGGCAAATCTTTTGGGATTGGTGTGTCAAAAATTTGGAAAATGTCTAAGTTTATTTTTCTGGCAAGTCTCCTCCAAACAAAAGAGAAACAATTCTCTGTCTCTCCTCCAATCTAGAACAGCCTGAACTGCAGAATTTGGCAGCAGCATTGAAGCTGGGCCTGAAATAGAGGCCTAGGCTTGAATTGGAGGCCTAGGTCTTAACTTCAGCCCTGGCACCATTGTTGCCACTGAAAAAGGCTGCCTGGTGCCATTCCCAAGAGCTCTCCAGGATCTGCTACATATTCTGTGGTATGAGGATCTGTGGCCTACATGAGAGGGGCCCCTACACCACCTGGTTTGTATGAGGCCTTAATTTATTGAAGCAGTTTCAAAGAATGCTCTTCTGAAGCTCTGCAGCCTCTGAAAATGGTGCCAAAGCATGTCCCGTTCCTGCACAATTTTAAATTGCTCCAGCGATTGTGTGAAAACACATCCATTCTGGTGGCTCACCCAAATGTCATGTCACTTTTAACACATATCATAGGCTCGCCATCACTGCCTCAAACAAATCTATGATGAAACTGTAAGTAAGCTCATCAGATGTGCATTATATTGCACTACCCCCACAACAATTCCAACAAAATGTTCCTTTTTATTGAAATTTCACGTTGGTTCAACATTTCAATCAAATTATCTCTATAATGCCAAGATGCCATTTCCAAACATCACTGTCAGTTAAGATCCCATCCAATTAAAGTTTGGATTTTTTGTGCCAGCATGCAGCATTTTATGAGATTTTGCATTTGGCGATGTGAAACCCATTCAGCCAATTTAGCATTAGCCTTTTGGAGAATTTCACAATCCTGAATACTTTGGTAGCATTGGTAAACTGCATACTGTATGCACTGCTCAGTCCTAACTATAAATTATATTCAATTTAAACAGCACCAGTACCAACAATATTCCCTGGAGTAATCCAATATGCACTTCTCCCCAGTGTGAGAACTGATTGTTTATTGCTGCTGTTACATCTGTAATTTCTATGAAAAGATCTGTTCTATTATTCAGTGCAGGTGAGTTTGTTTAGGAGCCTTTGGTGACAGACTTTGTCACAAACTTTTTTGGAGTGCAAATATACAGTATCTGTTAACCATCCTTGTCAATGGGAGAAGATTACACTTTGCAGAAGTATCTTTTTTTCTTTTCAGCAAAGCTCATTCCTATCATGTAGTTTCTCTTTAGTAATACTTTCTACTACTTTGCCACGAAAAGATGCTAAAGTAGGGAAACTACCATCTTGATCCCTTTTAACATATTGGAATAAGATTATCTATTTTCTAAAATGCAGAAATCAGGTGTAATGTTAAGTTGGATATTTTTGTGAAAAAAAATCGCACTATTCCAGTTCAACTGTTATTTTTAATTTTTTCCTTTATCCACTGTTCATATTAAGTTATTTCCATTTTTATTTACACTTCTAATTAGCTATTCTGACAAATATTGCCACTGAAGAAGTTCACCCAAATTATTATAATCACTAACATAGCAAAAACCCTAACTGCAAATTACAGGCTATGTAAGGTAAGAAGTATAAATTTAGGCAATTGAGAACAAAGGCAGTGGAAACGCTAGAATTAAGTGGAACACTGTAAATATCCATTTACCATGTTTTTATTTTATGTAAGGTAATTTTAATGAATATCTAAAATATGGGGGATAAACCTTTATGATCAAATATCAACCAATTAGAACTGTACATAAGATTCCAATAATAGCTGCAACTTTTATTAGTTCTAGGACTAATGATATACAGATACTGAGATCCCAAGCAGAAAAGGTGCTCCTCAAAAACATGTTTGGTGCATGTGTCAGCACTTTTTTTTTTTTAGAAAGCTGTACTTTATTCTGAATTTGTTTGGCAGCTGTGCGGTCTCAGGAAACCAAGAGTTTGAGTTACATCTTGTTCTTGCTCAATTAATTCAAATATGTATGAGCCCAAAAAAATGCATGACTTTTTTTGGACAGTGCCACCAAGAGCGGAAAGTCTCCTCATAAGCTCTAACAAAGAACTTTTTCTGCTTGGGAACTCAGTAGTTGCACCTCTCTTGTGAAGTCATATTATTTTTAATATCCTAGTAACATTAAACATGGAATTTATTCTTTTACACCTAGTACAGCATGTATGAATAAATATTTCACTGATCTAACCACTATGATCTTTACTTAACAGCCTAAGCTGTCTTGAGCTCTACTTATTGATATTGGAATTAACTTTTTCAATGTATTTTTTGGCAGTCACCCAGTTTGAAGGCATTTCTTTAGCATTCTTTGTAGTGTATTTTTAATTTTTTCCTGAATATTTTATTGTCATTACAAACTAGTAATAATCATTTATTCATATATTCAATAGAACAATCTCAAAAATTTCCCTTGCTTGCCCAGAACAGTCTTTCATTGCCTGATGCTCTCTAGATAACTTTGCAATCCTTAAAATTCCTATGGGCAGCTGAGAGAAAAGATTAGAATTGGAATGGGAAAAATAACTTTTACAATAATGTGCTTTTAAAGTCATTTCTTCCAGACTAAGTTTAGAATTATGATACCTTCTTCAGACATTTCTATTCCATTTAATTCCTTAGCTAAAATTTTATTTTTTTGTTGGTATTTGAAGGAAAGCAAATTTAATCCACAACTATATAATTGGACAAAGTACACTGTAGCTATGGAATGATGCAGCTGGGAGCAGTTTCACTGTTAATTTGAAATGTGAGTATTAATTAAGAAGTATAAATGAAGAATTTAATAAAAACATTTACAACTAGAACTGCTAGTTTTATTAAACATCCCCGCAAAATATCTTACTAACTTTTTTTCTTTATCCTATATTCTGGAATTAAGACATTTTAATATTACTGGTCTCTACCATAACTACAGTTTTTCTGATGTAAAACATCAACATTTTCTATCTGTTTTTCAAAGTTTAAATGGAAATTTATAATTTTGAAAATTGAAATTTACAAGTTCAATTCTGAAATCTAACTTAAAAGTATCTCATAATCTTCATTTCCAGTCAAAGTGGCTTGATATTATCAAATTTTCATTTTTACATGAAATAATGTAACCATATTTTGTTAAATTTTTATTATTTTAAAACAAAACACCACTATGAGTCAACTTCTTAAAAGACTGCTTATTGACAACATTCCAATTTCGGTATTTCAGCTGTACTGTTATTTATTTATCTCTGTAAAGATCTGAAATGCAGTACCATTCTGAATACAAACTATTCAAATAGATTTTATAAATCAAACGTTATCTCCGAATTTCTCATCAAATTAATTTGGAAATTAGGAATTATTAAAACTAAAGCACTTTCTTTGCAAATCAGCAGTACTGATATTATGTTAGTGCTTGACCTGAGCAGCAAATACAAATAATTGTATCAATAAAAGTTTCATATATATCCTCATGGTGAACTTACATGGCCATTCTGCTATAATAAAGTCATTCCATTTTGATGCAAGGAGAAAAAAAACAATGGAATGTCTCCAAGAAAATTGACTTGTTCAGCATCTATAAAATAGAACATGTATATTGCATCAAGTCTTGTTATATCAATTAAGGATCTTTCCCCTTTTGTACCTAATCACAACATGAACATGTACTAGGAGCTTGTTCATGATATTGCCTTCATCTCATCTGCAACCTATACCTAAGGTAGTTTAAAGCTATTTGGTGCTAAGGTAATGCTTTTCCTTTTAAGCAAACAACAAGCCACAATGTTGCTATGAACACAACCTGATATATTTTACTACTATTTGGTATTACTGTCAGGTGATGCTTAGTAAGTGGGATTTCCTAATACATTCATAGCAGACCAGAAAGCAAGATGCTCTCCAATGTAACTATCGTATTTTTCACTTCACAAGATGAACTTTGCTCCCCGCAAAAAAGTGGGTGGAAATGTCTGTATGTCTTATGCAGCAAATATTGCATCACAGACAGTGAAATATATTACCTCAAGGGTCCCCAATGGTGGATCGGTGCCGATCCTTTGGTGAATAGCAGCTGCAGCGGGGTCCTTCTTTAGTGCTGAACCCCACCTCTTCTGTCTTTGGCATTGCCCGCCTCTTCTGTCTCTTTTCCACAGTACAGGCAAAGCTTGCACAAGAGAGGACACTATCTGAGTTAAGAATGTTTTTTTTCTTGTTTTCCTTCTCTAAACCAAGGTGCGTCTTATGGTCAGGTGTGTCTTATAGTGCGAAAAATACGGTATATTTATGCAGTTGGTGGTAGGTACTGAGAAAAGATTGGGATTACAAATATAGCACTCCCATTATTCAGATCTGGTGTGAATTTTCCATTTTCCCTCTCCAATTTCATAGGGATTTTATGGCATTAAAAAAATTGTGAGTCTTATAAAAAGAGCAAATCTTTCACTGAGATGTTTTGCCACTACTGAACTAAGTGGCTAAATGCGCTTTTTAAAAATTATGTTAGTAAAATATAAGGAAGTATAATTTGCACAGCAGGTTCATACCTTAAAAAATGGGTTGTTACTTTTCCATGGAAGTGACAGTAAATCTTATATCATTGTTCTTGAGACATATCATGTTCTAATTTTAAAGAATAAGAAGCAAAAAGGGGGGAAATCTAAATAGAACAGTACATGGCTACCCTTATCTGACAACGTACATAAATACTGGAAGAACTTCTGTTTTCTCCCTACCCAGAAACATCTAATTTTTGGCTGAATGCTCAAATCTCTGCCAATGAAATTGTTGCAAAATTTCCCAGAACCTGACTTTTTCAAACTTAATTGAATAGGTAATCAACTGCATTCTGATTTATCCTATATATCAACTGCAACTTTATATTGTTTTTTTTCCAGAAGCTCTTGGTTACCTAGATGCATTTTGCCCAGTGGGTTCCAATAACTTGGGCAGCTCACTGTCAAGAAAAGCAATGCTCTTTTTGTTTCTACTCCATTATATTGTTATCCTGTTAACTTTACAGAATTCCTTCTGGTAGATGAGCTGCTATCTAAGGTTGTTGAATCTATATCTATAAAAGAGAGGTGAGGTGCAGTGTTTGTATGTGTTCTATACAAACTTTCAGTT
>JANHGC010003124.1:90565-106192 GCA_027560395.1 Boaedon fuliginosus | reverse complement strand
CACACACATACACACACAGACACACACACACACACAAGATACATTCTAGTTTCCCCCACATTCATACCTGCCATTAATATGGTAATAGACTAATATAAATCATTTCCATAATCTTATCTTTTATCACTGAGTAAATCATCACCAATTTGCAAATCCATCATAGTTATAATAATTTACCATTATTTTTTCTCAAGTCAGTTAATTTATTTATTTTTATTAATTTATCTTACTGCTAATAACATTCTATCATTTTCTACAGTAATAAAAATTGATCCTAAAATAACGAGGAGCAAACAAATAGAGCAAAAAAGAAAACAGTTTAACAATCATCTTATCATTCTCAACACCAATTTAAAATACCTCAAAACTTCAATTTGTGAATTTATAATAGTTATAATAATTCATTATTAATTGTTTGTTCCTTAGTTCCACTAGTTAATTAAAAGTTTTCCTTCAATTATTATTTTCCATAGCATACATCAACCTTCAAAAAAGCTAAATTTAAATATTTCCACTTATGTTATAATAGTTTCTTATTCATTAAATATTCGTTGCTTTACTCCCTCTATCTAAAGTGCACTGAAAACACAAATTTGTCTAGTTAATTGTACATTCAAAGTGGCTGATGTTTAGCCGTCGTCACATTGTCTTCTTCAGATAAGTGTTGTCCTTCTTTGTCTTCCCTTCTTCTTCCCAGGTTTCTTCCTTCCATTTCCGCCTCTACGCTCTTTCTTGTTATTTAATCTCCATGTTTTTTCCTGTGGCAGATTCTCGTCACCATCTGATTCCTGTCTGTATTTCCAATTGTTTCAGCATTCCCCCTCCCCAAATTGATTTTGCAGGCGCAGTTGCTTCCTTACCGATCACTTTTGTTGTACATTCCGTTCCTTATTTCGCTTATAGGGCTCCATCAGTTCTTCTGTTGGTCCTTGTTCTCTCCGCCATTTTTCTTCATATTCCTCTTCTTCCACTCTCCACTGCCCCATCTGTCCATCAGTCAGCTCCTCTATCTCCACAGCATTTTGGTTTGCATTCAAAAAAATCAATCATTTTCTGTGCTATTTCAAGAATTAAATCGCACTGTTCCAATGATCTGTGGAAATATCCTGGAGACTATGTCATCTGCGCATCTGCCAATGCACTACGCTTTTCACTCATTTTAACGGCTTAAAAGTTCTGAACTTTAATTTTATCTATCTCAGTGCTTCTGGTTAAATTCCTTACTGAAATTTAAAACCTGGCTGCAATCACCATTCTTCCAGACGAAAACAAACACCAATAGCAAACTTTTCCAATAGATATCCTTCTTGATCAAAATATTCCGCCACTAAATTCACTATTTAAGGGTTTCTTTTGGGGCTAATTAATTCCGGGGTTTAGCTGTAAATAAAAATAGTCTCACCTGGTCACAAACCTCCACTCAGCACTTCAACTCTGCACCTGCACATTCTTGTTTCCAGAGTGGTCCCAACTTTGTGGTGGCCATAATGACCACCATCTTGCCAATTGTTGGTTTCGAGGAATAAACCAAAGCAGGGAGGGGGGATGCGGCACCCCTCAACCCACTTGGCAGCTCCTCTTTGCTTCACCATCCCTTCAGGACAGCTTAGGCTCCTGTAAGAGCCCTCAGGCCGGTAGCCCTGGGGCGAAACTGCAGAGCTCGCAGTTTCGTGTCCAGAGACGCTGGGCAACCGCCCCCTCATTTTGGCTGGCAGAGGTACCTGGGTCAGTCCTCTGCTATTTCAAGGCCGACCCTGCAGGCTAAATTTAAGCACCCCACGGGCCTTGAGTTTGACACCCCTCATCAAGTTTTTCATAGCTGCAGGAGGCCATCATTTTCATTTGCTTCAGGAGGCTGTCCAGGCCGAAAATGGGTATGGGGGGCACATGTTCCCCTGCACCCCATTTTGGCTGGCAAAGTGCTGCAGGAGGCGTCTGTCCCACCTCCCCTCCTGGCACGCGGACAACTACAGTGATGATCCAGCCCTCAAAGAAATTCAGTTTGACACCTCTGAGCTAGACCAATATTGTGCTAGAGAATAACGAACAAACAGCATTTTAAAAGCCTATTTCTGAACTGGGTCAGTATCCACAAAATTTTGTGGACACAATCAAGAATCTAAACACTCACATTTTAAAGAATAGAATTGATAGATTACAATGTCAACTATACTTTTTATTACACCATCTAAATGGCACAATTACCTTTGCTATTATTTATTTAATCATGAACACAAAATGAAAGGAGGAATGAAGTTTAAGAATAGTTTTGCCCACAGCTAAATCCAATTTCTCCCAAACATTACATTTTATATAATAAACTGCTTTGTAAAAGTGCACCTTTTTCATTCACCACCTCGAATTCAAGACAAGAATTATTTATTTGTGAAAGCACCTTTTAGGTAAAAACAATTCAATATTAAAATAAATTATTTTCATGTTTTGATTTTTGAGTAATAAAATGTTAGTTTTAGTTGTAGCCTAGGGTTCAGTACATAAAATCAGTATTTTAAAAGCTGGCACCACATAGATTTATATTACTCTGTACCATTTACAGTCAATCCAAATATTTAAAGTATAAAGCAGGAATAGTGAATGTATATTTTTGCCTACATCATTTATATAATAACTAATTCTAAAAAGCACTCCTTAAACGTCATTTGGTGAGTAGGCAGCCAAATCAATCAATGAATCAAGAATAAAATTAAAACAGAACATTGGAGATTATTCTGGCGACACCATTTTATTCTGTTAAAGCTTTCACACTTATTTAAAAAAAAAGGCCCACATTTCAAATGTATTGTAATATTTTTAGTGTGCTATGAAAAACACATGTAAAATGGAAAATTTTCCTTTCTCCAGGTAGGCATTTTATTTCTACACATAGTAATCATTTTAATACAAAGGACAATGGTGGAACCAGGAGCACACCAACATGCAAATTATGTTGGTCAGAATAAATATAGTATATACAATCCAAATTCAAATTTTTTCACTGAGCAATAAAAACCATTACCTGCATTAAACTGAAACATCTGGCATGAGATAATGTACCCTCAAAGAAAAGAAACAAACTGCAACGTAACCCTATTGTAAATGCAAACTAGAATTGACAGGAAGATCACTCATAGGCCCTACTGCTATTTTACCATTTCAAAAGAAATTATGGGAATGAGAATATCTGTTCAGAAGAAGATAACTTCTGAATAAAGGTTAAGATGCTTTGCATATATAGTACGAAGTTCAATCTCAAACATCTTTACACAGCACTGAGAAACTGCTTAAAATCAATACAGACGTAATAAATATGATTGATTAATGGTTTAATTTGATATAAAGTAGTCCCATTTTTAGGCAGGTATGCTTATAAAATGGCATACCTAACAAAACGGGTTTGTATGTGTGTGCACAAGCATAGATATATAGATATCAGGAATGTGCAAATTTTCTGAGTGATGGAAGTATTCTCTTTTGGAACAAATGGGAGCAAATACAATGCTCACTTTGTAGCCATATATTTTTAAAGCTCACATGCCTGCTTTGAAAATTACTATGACTGCCTCCATCTGTATATCCTTGCCCAGACATTTTACTTTGCTTCCTATCAAAGCAAAATGAATGTGGAAGCACTTAATATACTAACAGGGAGGGTATCTGAACATGGAAAAGGAATGACTGCTTTTTGCAGTGATTCCTGTAAGCTCTGAAGCACGTGTTTTGAAAGATTTGCACAGCCCTATTAGATGCATATTTATGTGTATTAAACACCTCTCTCCCCATTTTTTTATTGTAAGTTTCTCTGAAAAAGACAATATAGAGCAATTTTACCTCCATCGAACCTGTTTCAAGTATATTTTGTTGTGCTCATGCTTTGGCCTAAGCATCCTTGGGAAATAGTCACAGAATTAATCCAAACTGGAAAATTTGCCCAGTCCTTAAGATTTTAACAGAACAATTCATTTGTATGATATGTTTACTACTTTAAAAGGGATAACCTTGCAACTATTACTGAAGTTTGAAAAATGTAAGCTTGAACTTGGCAGAATGATTATTTATTTTTATTTTATTTTATTTTTATTTTTATTAGATTTATACCCCGCCTCATTTCCCCAGTCAAGGGAACTTGACTGGGGATATGGGAATTGGAATACAAATTTTTAAGTATTCTGGTGCTGTATATACTTAATACAGATATTTTATGACTCTCAATAGATAAAAACACATAGAATTTTTTCCCACCAAGATGCCATTCAAAGAAAATATTAATTGTTAATGAGCCAGGTTTGTATGTCAAATTTACTCTAAAGTAGACTCAATGCTCCTGACTGCATTCTATTGTTGGGCTTCATCAATTCTCTTTATACCATAGTATTTGCATGCAAGAGTTACAATTTTTATATTTGTAAAAGAAAATGAAGGGCAATTGTATTAGGCAATTCTGAGATGGTCATTGAATCTGTTAGCAATCTTAGGCTTTGTTATAAACTACATGGGACATAATCAGAAACATATTTGAGCAATAAAGTTCATTTTCACAGATATCATTGTTTTATTAGTTATTATAATGTCTGTTTTTACAAAATACTTCAGTACTTAAACTGAACACAATTATGTTTTTAAAACATCTACTGAGTACACTATATTCTACTTGGATGTTTGCATGTTTTTGTTAACTGCTTCTGTCTCATAAAACATTCTCCAAAACCAACTTCCTCAATTAAGAAGTAAATAATCTTAACTAAACCACTGCTTTTAAATTCATAATTTCAGATATTTTCTTTAAACTGTTCAACCGACAGCTAAGAAACAATGCCTATGCTTATAAAATGACTTATGCAATATGTAATACGGGATATTAAAAACATGTTTCATTTAAATCATCTGAAATAACGTTTTCAAAAGCAAAAATGGCATTCAAATGTAATAGCAAATATGGTATATATCACAGTAGCAGGTATATTTTGTGTAAGGCAAGTCAGATTTCAAACATTTCAGGAAGAAAGAACACAAGTCGGGTGTATTTCAAAAACAAAGATAGAAAACATTATTCCTCAAGATGAGAGCTGTAGATGCTCTCAGTTTGGGAGCTGAGACAAGTAGGACCCCAGAAGAAGAGCTTATTGGAGGCTGGTCCAGCCCTCTTGAAGAATCTCCCCAAGATCCAGATGGCTACACACACATACACCTTTTTAATTTATTGATTTATTTTATTTACAATGTTTATACAGCTGAACTCCCACATGCAGCCCACAAGTTAATGTTATCAACCTCACCCTAGCCCAGTGTTTGGGGGAAACAGGTCTTGAGTGCTTTTCAGAAGGTAGCGAGATGGGCAGTACATAGACAAACAAACAAATAAATAAATAAAGGGTGGAGGCATGCCAAACTTCAGAAGGAAGGGGGTTCTAGAGGGCATGGAAAAGGCACACATTCTAGATCCCATAAGATTGTGACATTTAAGGGAAGGATCTGGAGCACTAGATCTAGTGCTATCTGACCTGGTAGAGCAGGCAGATGTCCTTAGGGGGAAGTTATCCCATAGATAACCTGATCTTGTGCCATATAACTTTTTAAAGATAATAACCAGGTTCTTGAATTGCAGCCAGTGCAGCTCATGCAACAGGGATATAATGTGAGTAATCCTAGGGCCACAAATCACCCTGCGTAGGTGTTTTTCAAAGTCAGCCAGATACAGAGTGCATTGTGGTAATCCAAAGAGTTTAGGAAAGCTGCAAGACTTGGCTGCATACCTTAGTGTGGCCACTTTAATACTGTTTTAGTTTAAATTTTAATATTAATTTAACACAGAGTCTTTAGGACTTTGAAAATGCCATGTTTGTGAACTTCCCAAAGTTTTGATTATTTGGCAACAAATAAATGCTGGACATAATACCACTGCACTTTAAATGCAGTTTCTTGACGTAAAAATGGTGGTGACATAAATCATGACATCTGGTTTTATCAAGTTTACCTGAACTACAGCTTTTCTAAAATTAACATTCTTCATTCAATCCTGATTTGAGAAGATATATATATATATATTTTGCAAACTATAAGCAAACAAGATCTGTGTTTCTCCGTGCTTTTGAAATAATATTTTAGTTAGATTTAAAAAAAATATGAAAGCTTCTTATCTTTTCATGACTCAGTTTCAACATATGTATGTTTATTGAGAAGATACAAAATACAGACAAAAGCCACTATTTTTAGACAAGAAGAAGCTAACACAATTATCTCCTTGCAATAGGTAAAGCCTTACAAAACAACCCTTCTCTTTTAAACCTTATTTCATATATAGTGTAAAACAGATTGGGAGTCTTCAAGCCTAAAGAGTTAATAAATCTGTCACTTTATAAAAACCTTTTTCCCCAACACAAAGTATTATTGTGATGGTCTTTGAAACTGCGTAGGACTTTCCTATAGCTATAGATTTTTTAAAGTACAAATAGGCATAAGGTTCATATAACTCTCAAAAAATTCCTATTAACTCTTCAGAATAATACTGTATTAAATTAAGAAAAATAGGAGGAAAAAGCCTCAATAAGGGAAAAGTATTGACTGTCTCCTCTTCCTTCTTTCATCCCTTTTCTCCACTTATTTTTTTTAAATTACAATGAGGTCCAGAGGAAAGGCTATTCTCTAAACTCTAAATTTATGAGAGTATGCTTAAGCGGTAGGCAAAGATAAAACATTATAAAATACTACAATACTTAATTTGTGTATATACAGTCAATATAATGCAAATGTTTTATAACAATAGTATCATCACCCCTAAAGTAAGAGTATATATGGTGAATAATATACCATGTGCCTGCAAGCAAGTACTGGTGGGACCCCAAAATAGACAAAAGTAATAAAAAATGAAGAAGCTCTGGGAATTTAAAATTCAAATAGACAAATACCTGCCACATAATATCCCAAACTTAACAACTCTCAATAAGAAGGACAAAAAAAAAATCTGGATAGTGGATACAGCAGTACTAGAGATAGCAGAAGAGAAAGAGAAAAACACAAAATATAAAGACCTGCAAATAGAATGACTTTGGCAAAAGAAATCAAGGATAGTAATAGGTGTCTTGGGTGCAATTTCAAAACATCTGAAGTACCACTTGAATACCATTGGCACTGACAAATCACCATCAGCCAATTGCAAAAGTCAGCTTTATTTGGAACAGGTTACATACTGTGATGATACCTTTAACACTATCAAGCAATGTCTGCCTATGCCAGGATTCAACAGATGGATAAAACTGCCAAACCTATTGACTGGCTTTTTGACCAACAACAATAATAATAATTTTAAGGATTTCTAGAATTGTTCTGGTAACTATGATCTCCCTTTGGAAGAAAGATAACCTAATTATATTCACTGAATAAAACAATGGTCATACAGCTAGACAAAATAACTGGATTTGGATTAATGATATTAGAATACTATGAACTAGATGAGACCAAACACAAAAGCAACACTGAGTATTACAAAAGCCCCAAATAGATATATCCATAATATCAAAAAACAGAAATGAAGATGAAACAATTATTACAACTATTTATTTCCTACTATTTTGTTTTGAAAGGGATTACACAAATTTGGGGCAATAGGATTTTTGAAATCTAAGGCCTTCCTGCCCATCCATACCCTTCTCTTCAGTGCTAAGATTGGGCTCTTCCAATTTCTTCTTCATAAATCACTGGTCTTTCAATATCCGAATCCTTCTCCCAAGGTCAGAGCCTACCTATCAACCAGACCCTCAGATATTTCACGAAAGTGATAACATTTTATTGCTTCATAAAAACTAGTTTATTTTTATAACCAGGAACTAAAGAGACATATCCTTCTTGGGGAAAAGAATATGATCCACAGAGAGAAAACTCTGAACTATGGAGACATCACAAAGGAGAATAAAGGTACACAATGTCCAAGCTATGGTTTTCTAAATGAAACATACTGGGTATGTAGGAAGGGGTGGAAAATTATGCCCTTCAAGAAAATTGTTAAGAATACACTGGGTTGCAAGAAGAACAAACTATTCAACATCTGATGAAGTAATACCTAATACTCCTAGGAGTAATACTCCTAGAAATACTAATAATTTGGACGTAAAATAGCAAAATAGCAAATCACTGGAGTGGATCCTATGCTTGGAAAAATAGAAAATAATTAAATAAGGGACTGGAATTTCAAAACACTATCTCTAATGACACAAAAACAACTATATAAGAACTCAAGGAAATAATGATGGACATACTATCCTGGCAAAGAGATGCTCATTGTGTCCGTCATCACACAACACTTAATGAATATCATAACAAATCTTACCTGGTCTCACTCTGACATGGGACTAGGATTCCATTCTTATGTTAACCCAAGTGTACAACACTTAACAGGAGTCAAAATAAAAGTGTAATATGATTATTTTAGTAAAATGCAAGGGTGAAACAAACTCTCTAATAGTGACCACTAGATTATTTAATTACAATATTTAAAACTAAATGAAATTGAACACTTTGAAATGATACTTAAAATAGTGACTGCTCAAATATTTGCTGACTCTTACTAATAAGAGTTACTAAGGAGCTTCATCAATTCTAGCAGGATAGTGGGGCTGATGGAAAGATTTTAAGGATTAAAAAAAATACCTTTGTGTTTTACAGTATACATGATATACCCACATATATTAAAAGTATGCAAACACTCAAAGGTGCATAGGCTAGAACAATGGAAATACCTTTCTGCTCATTGTTCCTAGAAATCTCCCATCAGAAAAATGTGCTAGCAAAACAACCAACTAACCAGGAGATGTTAAATGGTATATGGAAGAGTTTTAAAAAGGACAGTGATAGTGAGGAATCTATCCAAACATTTAACCCTACATATACTTTCTGTAGAATAAGGACGGTTGGACAATACTAAATAGGAATCGGTGAAATCTGTCATTTATACAGAAAGTAGAAACCCATTTGGATTTCAGTTGTAAAATGCAAGTAATTTGCTTCTAGGGAAAAAGGTTAGAAATTTATTTCTCATGCTCAGAACTAACATATTCTACAGATTCTGAAAATTATTTCTAGGTGAATTGAAGCGAGCTATAGGGCTAACTCAAATACAAGTCTGTCAGCTCCCTTTACTTCCTCATCCACTTTACATGAGTTCCAGGATTCTGGAGGGAGCTTCTGCAGTATGTTGTCATCACCAGTCTTGAACTGAGAGATACTTTCCTCACTTGGAACTTGGACATGTCATAACAGGAGACTTCTGTGTCCTATGTCTAAACCCCTCAGTTTCCCATTTTATCATATGGAGGTGGTTTTAAAATATATAGTTTTTACAAACCTAATACTGGAATTAAAAAATAAAAAGGATTCTGTCTGTCTGTCTATCTAGCTAAATCCCACTCAAGGTGGCAAACATATCCAACACCTGTTCCTCCTCCTATATTCCCTCACAACAACAATCGTCTGAGGTGGTTTGGGCTGAGAGAGAATGACTGGCCCCAAGTCAACCCATTTGGCTTTCATGGCTAAGGCAGGATTTGGCAGGACTTCAATTTACAGCCTATCACTTTCTAGCCTGGCTCCTTAACCATTAGAGCAAACTGGTACATACATACATACATACATACATACATACATACATACATACATACATACGAGAGTTAAATTTGCATAGCAAAGCTAACAATCAAACAAAAAGAGAGTTAGAAATAAAACAAATGCAAGCAGATATAAAGATTCCATAAAAGCAATGCTGACAAGATTCCTTGTGCATCCACTATACTTTTTCTGCTAACTTTTCTTCTATGGTTCCAGTTTTGGTACAACTTTTGGCTTGGATCTGACAATCTGGCCCAGTCAAAAAAACTTGATTTTAATATCCTTGCTTCTCTGAAACCCTCCACCAATGAGTGCTTTGTGATGAAATCAAAACACAATAAAACAAGAACCTTCTATGATAATTGAATTCCACTGAATTCAACCCCAATTTTCACTAGACGTTGCCACTTAACCAGCAGGTAGATTATTTCACTATAAAAGCACACTGCTATTATCTAGGCTAGCAATCAAAAAGTCTTATCAGCATGGATAGATGTGAACTTCTCAGGAATAAATAAAATTAGTGCATCAGCGTAAAAGCTCTTCTTCATTCCATAGGTAAAACAGCAGTGATATATGGAATAGGTAGGATTTAAAGATTAGTTTAGCAAACTTCTAAATTCAAGGTCAACAAACAGAAAAGATTAAGAGGAACAATGAAGTTCTGTAATTGCTACTAACTTTGTCCCTTTCTAGGGACAAAAGACAATAGGTTGCATTTTGCTAAATAGGCAGGTGTTATCTACATGAACTTAAAAGTTGGTATATAAATAAAAGATTTCACTGCTGTAAAATACATGTTTATAACAATATGCACACATACAACTAAAAACATTATAAATGATTACTGATATTGAGACAAATATTCATATTAGGAATAAAGTCTTCCAATATATTTTTCAAAAAAAAGAAAACTCAGTATTGCAAAACAAAGATTAATAGAAAACTGCATATTTTCATTCTTAAAAGCTGCTAAATACCATATGTACATGAAATTACATTTAAACGCTAACAATACTAATTTTAATACTAAAATATTGAAAGTTAGCAAATACTTAATTATACGGGAACTGAACAGCTATAACGGTTAAAAAGATTAACTTCAGATAAATTGCACGTACATTTTATAGAACTGGAGAATATTGCAAGGTAACTATATATAGTTTCTTCCTTATTTGAAATTCTGTCCTACCAGGATTTCAGTTAATAAAATAATGAATAACTTCTGTTTAGATAATTGCTGGATTAATGTCAGTGTTATAAAAGGTTATGATGTTGTGCAGCATAAAATAGATAAACACGTAAGACATGAAAACTAATTTTTTGCTAGAGACAATCAGAAACAACATTAATTTATTGTCCATTTCTCTTGTTTACACATTTTATTTAAGTAAGAGAGATAAGGACTGTGGTAAGAAAAATGCAGGGAGATTACAATGCCACTATTTGCCACTTTCATCAGCTAAGAAGTAGCTCAAGCTATGCATGCAAAATGTTACTCTTAAAGAGTCATTTTCATTATTTCAGAATATGGGTTAGAATGAGGTCACCCCCCCTTCATTGTGGATGCTTCCTGCATGTACATGTGGAGTAAACAACCCTAGAAGTGGCTTTATAGATTGTATACTATTACAAGTAATTGTCAACTTACAACAATTTGTTTAGTTCAAAGTTACAACAGCACTGAAAAAATGATTTATGACCATTTTTCACATTTACAACAATTGCACCATCCCCTTGGTCACATGCTCAAAATCTCAAGATACTTGACAACTGACTCATATTTATGACAATTGGAATGTCCTGGGGTCATGTGATCACCTTTTGCGACCTTCTGACAAGCAAAGTCAATGGGAAAATCCAGATTTACTTAATAACCGTGTTATTAACTTAACAATGCAGTGATTCACTTAACAACTGTGGCAAGAAAAGTTGTAAAATGGCGCAAAATTCACTTAACAACTGTCTCATTTAGCAACAGAAATTTTGGGCTCAATTGTGATCGTAAGTTGAGGACTACCTGTATTTTCAGGATTTTTTTTTATTTTTCTTTGTGAAAGAATGCATATTGATGCATAAGAATGCATATGATTTTTGTTGCATACATATGGCAATGGGAGAAATCAAACTGAAACTGTAAAACTATGGTTTTAAAAAAACCACAATTTGTCATTTATCTATTCATTATGCTAATTCACAATTTATCCATCCACATCTAACTACATCTGAATAAGAACAAAGATAGTGAAAACTTAAGTTCTGTTTTCCAGTTCATGAAATATTGAACGCATAAATCATATCTAGGGTTAGAAGAAAGGGATATTAAAATATGTTCATTTTTCAGATTTTCAGTTAGATATACCAGGCTTTTTGAATGCTCAGACTTGATAACCAATCATTAACTATGCCTATTTTTTTTCAGTATAAGGAGATAACATACTGACTTTTTAAAAAAAGTATTTTAAAATCATATGATATCAGGCAGAACTGTATTATTTTCCTCAATAGTCACAGCTGTTTCAATTAGTACAAGTATATCAGTACATCAATTGTGTTGATCTGTCCAATAGTGAATTACACAGAATAGCTGTTCTGTGAGGAAGAAAAATAAAAGTCATTTTCATTTAATAATAAGTGTCATATGCAACATTTTTCTAAACATTTACTGCTTAGCATATACCCTTTACGTGTATTAGTAAAAAGCTTCTATATTTGTGCAATCAATCATCAGATACAAAACTGAGTACACATTTATGCAGAAGTATAGGCCAAACAGAGGACCACTATAACACAAAAGTATTGTAACCTTAAAGTTGGCTTTATTTTAAGACTTAGAGCATTTGAAAACAACTGCTTACACAACCCATGGAAACAAGTACAAATAATAAATATAAGTAGAATAATCTTAAAAATTGTAGATAAATTAGAAGTGAATATTTAACAATTGCTTTGAATTCCTTTGCTGTTATATGATGCTATGTAGAGTCTATATTCCATCTGTACAACCCCTCCCCCCCAATAATTCATAAATCCAATTTTCAATACCACAATGGGAATGGAAAGTGTAGTTATCTGAAGTTTCTTTAAATATGTAAATTGACCGTTAATTTAAAGCAGTATTGATAGTCACATAATTCTTTGTACGTGCATTTGATTCTTTCACATTACAATTACTAGTGAAAGTAATTCAGTTATTTCATTTTATATGGTTTAAAAATGGTTTCACCATTTTTCTTGGCATTTTACTTTTATATTTCACCTTAGTACATTTGGTATTTGATCATTTTGAAATAACCTGAACATTGAAACAGATCTTGGAAAAGATTTCTGAAGGTGCCAGTGAGAGTTTTTCTCTAGAAGGAATTAAAATTAATACTACAAGTCTCCGGTGTGTGTGTGTGTGTGTGTGTGTGTGTGTGTGTGTGTGTGTGTGAAATACAGTACAGAAATATATTTGTTTTCACATTCAGTCTTGATTAGAATATGCTTAAAATATCACGGTCAATGAGATTTAAACAATATTATCTGTTATATTTGTGTTACACACCATTCTTAATTATCATACACCTTAGCATTTATAAAAGAACATTTATGCTTCCACAAACATTAGAAGCGCTATCGTTTGTTTGAAAAAAATGTTTTTAGAACCATTTATTTTATAATATATATGACCTGAAATTGTTGGAAAAGTAACACTTCAGAAGCTCATCTTTCCTATAATCCAATACATTTGGGTTTTAGCCACAAACAATTAGACTTAGAATAAATGGGGGATAGGGTGGGATTTGGAGAAATTATAATTTTTATTGTTAGCTTGTAAAAATAGATAAAAATAGAACATTGTACAGAAGATGTGAGAAATATTTTATCTGCTATTTATTAGTTTGTACAGAAGACTGTTACTGCCGGGTTTAGTAAATACTAAGCCTGAAAATGAAGGGTAGTTCAATGAAACTGGTTTTATAATTTTCAGACGCAACTCTTAAGATAAACATGCTCTAAAACTTTTCAGAAAAAAAATTATACAGGGCCGACAGATGTCAAAAGCTCTAAGCACAATGAAGCATTCCGATTGTTAAAGTACAAATGAAATATCTATTTCATTCAAAGATTTTCTAACTTCCCAATCCTGGAATATTTTGGACAATATTTGATCACAAAAGAGCAATAACAGAGACGAGTGTCTAAATGCTATGTTAATCATAAACAATTATACCTAAGGCACTGCAATTTAAGCTCTCTGGCAACAGGAAATGTTCGACTGGTATCACAGTCCTGCATTAAAACTCAGACTTAAGCACACACAAAAAAAGGCTTTCCATAGATTTTCCTTGAAGCCTTACAAATGATTACACAATTTCCATATTTATTTGCATTAATGACAAAGCACAAAGAACTTCCTCTTTATTATCAAAACTGAAATCTCACCTGAAACACTGTAGTGTAGTACAGTAATACCAAATTTAATGCTTCTAATTACACAGATATGCATATGCCGACTGGATTCTTTTAAATTCTTTTAATTATATAAGATGATTTAAATTAAAATACCTCTTAAGCCTCATGGGCATCTCATTTGTACATCATAGTAGGGGACTAGCCATTGCATTCACCTTACCAACAAAGGAGCACTTCATGATTATACCTATTTCCTATTTCAAATACAAGCAAAGGCAGCTTTGCACAGTGTTTCTAAAACAAACAAACACAAACAAAAAACACAGAATCTTTAGTTGACCTTTTTTCATCAACATTTTCACTGCCTTTTTATCCAATTTAATTTAGACTTTCTTTTTACTTTTTAACATTTGCCAGCTCTTGAGATTACTACCTTATAATAAAAAGTTTATTTAATGGACAGGTATTACCTTCAGTCTCCTTTCTTTCTTTCTTACAGGATCCCACAGGCACAAACTGTGCACTAGTTAAAGCAATCTACCCTAGTTATTAAATAAAATGAACTGCCTTACTTTTAATGACTATAAGGTTGCAGAACCATTCATTCAAACTAATTAATATGAAATATATCCTTTTGATATATAACATGGCTTTCTTTTTCATAAAAAAGCCAATGCATTTACATTATATATTGTCAATAATGTTTTACAAATCATTGTTTTTTGTTTCCTCTGGGTATCATTTAAAGGGAAGGGATAAATAATAATCTTTTAATATAAGAAAAGGAAAAGCTTCACACACACATTTCTAACTCAAGTCAAAATTCATTGTTCTCTTTTTTATGGACTAATCAATTTTAGTTCTTCATTTTTATCTTTTATTTGTCCCTAATAGCTAGGTTAATCAATTTGTGCCATAATATATAAATGTATTGTCCTGATTTCTTTACAGCTAGTGACTTATAAAAATCTTTGGCTCCCAAAAGTATTTTCAAGATTAAATAAAATAAAATATAAACATGCGATACATTTGTGTATTGCTGGCATGACCGTGTGTGAGTGTGTGTATGTAAGTGTTAAATTACAGAATTATATTTTATGCAGCTTTGTTTTAAAAGACAACCCAGTGTACTGAGATTTATTCAACTAAATGACAGAAACGCAAACGTACACATGTTCACATAGATACAGAGGTATGCACACCCCACTCAGTCTTCGAATATCTCTGAGAAGAGCAGGAGCAGAAGCAGAAGACGGATAATTTTCTTTCCAAAACATACCAGCCAATTTTACAGAAATTGATCCCATCAATGATTCACCCTAGCATACTATTTCTAGCAACACTTTTCTCCCCCTAAACCCCAATGACATTGAAAAAAATACTGCATTGCAGTATTTGCCAGTGTAGAGGGTATTCTGTCAGATGCCCCAAAGTCAAAGGCGTATAATCACATAGTAAATGCCATACAATAAGGAAACTGAGAGACTCCATGCTAAACATGTGTATTTATTAATTCCAAATACATTCAGTGTAGCTCATCCATTATGTTGCTCAAGATCTGTATGAAATGCAAGAATTACCCACTAGTGCCTACATATCAAGTTACTTTATGAGTCAGTCGTCCCAATAACTTAG
>JANHGC010003124.1:24589-39407 GCA_027560395.1 Boaedon fuliginosus | reverse complement strand
GCACCTCGGGCGGAACCACCTAGTCGGTCCCACCTCCCAGTGGGGTGGGGTGGGCGTCAGGAAATCCAATTGAATCAGGGAGTGATCTGACCATGACAATATTTAGATGGAGGATACTGTATGTTTACAACTCAAATGCCTTATTTTACACACAATTAAGTTTAGTTAATAATTAGAGGCATACTATAAATAGGGCACAAGTACACATTTGTAGTGGAAAAGTGTCTGGGGTTGATTTCATTGGAATTGGTAACTAGCTGTTAAACTACAGAAGACGGATAATATGCATGAGTTTTGTGTAGTACAATCTTTTTTACAATCTTTTTTCAATTTATTTTTCGTTTTGATTGGTGTGATCTATGTAACCTTTGCCATTTATCTTTTCAGTAAATATAATGACATTTCTAAATTAAATATGTACTATAACTATTGCCATTTATATTTTTATTTTCCTATAATCATTTACCATGTATAGATTAAGTTTAATGTAAATAATAATCTATTATCCAGGCTTATAAATATTGTCCCTGAGTAATGATGTGATAGAATTATGAAATAACATGAAACACATGTAAAATAATTTTCAATGTAAAGGCTATTAATTAGAATAGTTGTATTTTAACATCCTGTGCTTCAAGAACTACTAAGTTCAATATTCAAATGTCAAATATTCTAATTTTGGATGTCCTCATCCTGCATTGATTCATGGTTTATGAAATCCACATATATCTTACAACCTCAAAAATGATTACAGAATAATAAGGTGGAAGGTAATGTATAAGATAATCTGTAAACTAAATATTGCTATTTAGTTATTTATTGTTATTTACAAATTCTCCTTTGTAAAAGAAAATTTTCTGAGAGCAAAGAAATACAAAGCAATGTTATATACCCTATAATTTATGTTGTAGTTCAGTGTCTGAAGTTTATGACTATTGATGGTTAGTGTGATTGTTTATTGAATAAAACTATATTTTGTGTTTTTCATTGGCTGTTTAGAAGAACAAGTGTAAAAGCTGAACCTATTGAATCTGGAATGGTGCAGTTATATAAAAATGGATTTAATATTATAATAGTTTATACAGGCATTTGTTCGGTCCCCACCACCACCTCCACCCTCATTTATCTATGCTTTCTGCATGCCTTTGACCTCTGTCATCCTACTGGCATATTAGAGGAATACTGTCACCTTACCTGTGAAAGAGGTGAAATATATGCCCCCTTACCAGTGGTGGGCTCCAAAAATTTTAGCGACCAGTTCTCTGCCCTGTTGCTGGGTAGGTGTGGCCATGGTGGGCTTGGCCTAGTTGGCCTCCTGCGCCACGATGGGACTCTGGGGGGGCAAAAACGGCCTTCCTGGGCTCTGGAGGCCCTCCGGAGGCTGGAAACAGGCCTGCTTTCGGAGTTCTGGAACTTCCAGGAGGTCCATTTTTCACCCTCCCCAGACTCCGGAGGCTTTCCTTGAGCCTCTAGGAGGGCAAAAACAGCCTCCCCCTAGGCTCCGGAGGCCCTCCAGAAGCTGGAAACAGGGCCATTTCTGGCCTTCTGGAACTTCCGGGAGGGCCATTTTTCGCCCTCCTCAAGCCTCCGTGTAGGCCCTGCACTTACCTGGGATCCAAAACGGACCGCGTGGAGATTCGTCGAGTTCCCCCGAAAGGGGTGAAGAGAGGCGGGATATAAATCTAATAAATAAATAAATAAATAAATTCCTGGGAGGGGCAGGAGTGGGTGAGTGGAGCCAGTCAGGGGTGGGATTTGGGGGTTCACCATACTGGGCAGACTCTTAGCAAGAGGATCACCCGAACCCATGCAAACACCCAGCAGCCCACCCCTACCCCTTACCAGCATAGTGGAACTTCCCCCAAATTAATCAACTTTTCAGTTAGCAGATATTCTGTATAAATGTACAGGCTTAGAAACTATAGTTTCGCTTAGAAACTATAGTTTCTGGGCTTTTAAAATAAGAATGGATAAGTACTGGGAGTTTTCTGCTTCTCTATAAAGTAAGCTACATAATAATTCAAATTTAAGATTTCTTAGTTTGTTCTTTTGGCATCTTGAGTGAAACCTACCTCTGTAACATTTCAGATAAGATCTTACATGATAAATGATATGTAGGAATAACCTTGAGGGACAAAGGAAAGAGATCCTGCCTAGGGAACAATCAGACAAGAGAGGGAGGAGCCCCCCATGGCTTAACAATCTGAGGGGAAAAAACTTAGGAAGGACCCGTTGTATTTGATCAGGCTGATAAAAGTGATGGCAGGAGATTTGAGACTTGCAAGGTTCTGTTAATTTAGCCTTAAAATAAAAGTAGAATTATCTCATCTTGTCATGTTTCCTGCCTGGTTTAGCTAGGAGGGATCACAGGGACTGGAGGCTAAAACATATAAAGAACGGTTGCTGGAATTGGGTATGTCTAGTTTAATGAAAAGAAAGATTACGGGTGACATGATAGCAGTGTTCCGATATCTCAGGGGTTGCCACAAAGAATGAATGAAAATGAATGCCACCACCTGTTTACTGGACCCATGCCCTTTCTGGCTACTCTCGGCTGGCCGGGAGGTGACATGCAGTTGGCTTCAGGCATTTATTAACTGAAACATGACTTATGACATTAGTTCCAGCTGTGCTCATAAGTGATTCACCATGGTCATTAAGTATGATGTCATGTAACTTTCTGCTAGCCGCCTCATTGACTTCAATTGTCATAAGGTTGAAAATGGTCATGTGACCTTGGGATACTGTGACTTTAAATGTGCACCTATTGCTAAGCGCTCAAATTGCTATCATGTGACCACATGGCTGCTGCAATGGCCGCATGTTTGAGAACTGGTTAGACACCTCCTTTTTCAGTGTTGTTTGCTGAACGAACAGTTAATAAGCAAGAACTGCCTGAATGGGTAATTATAATATTGTCTTTTATAAGTATTGTTAAGGGTTAGTGATTCAATGAATTTGTGATTCATTGTCAGAGCGATTAATGAAAACTAGATTACATTTTATTTCTACTTTTATAAAGTAATATTACTTTCACAGTAATTTGGCTTGTATTATCCTTCATTTATTTTATTTTTATTTTATTAATCAAACTTATATAACCACCCATATCACAGTTTCTTGATAAAACAGCTTTGTACCTAAACTGCAAATGTCTTTATAGGGCCACAAAATATGGAACTAAATCTAATCTATCAAAAACAGTGACTGAAAGGCAAGTAAAATGAATTTTCAACTTTGGATTTCACTATTGCACTTTAATCTTAATATATCTCTTAGGTATTTTGTAGAAATCTCTATGAAATCTCAACAGTTTTATGCTTTGCCTACCTACAGGTAGTCCTTGACTTGACAACCATTCATTTAGTGACCATTTGAAATTACAATAGCACTGATAAAAAGTGACTTATGGTCATTTTTCACACTAATGACCATTGTAGCATTCCCAGGGTCACATGATCAAAACTCAGATGCGTGGCAACTGACATGTACTTATGACGGTTGCAGTGTCCTGGGGTCATGTGATACTCTTTTGTGACCTGACAAGTAAAGTCAATGGGGAGGCCAGTTTCATTTAACTATGTTACTAATTTAACATCCTCAATGATTCACTTAATTGTGGCAAGAAAGGTTGTAAAACTGGGCAAAATTCACTTAACAATTGTCTTGCTTAGTAATAGAAAGTTTGGGCTCAATTGTAGTAGTGAGTCAAGGACTACTTGTATATTGTTGATCAGTTTATTTTCATTTAATGCAATTGACATTGGCAATGATCATTCATTTTACTAATCATAAAATAAGTCTAAAGTTAAACTACAATTTTATCCTGTAAATAACAGAATAACAGAATTGGAAGGGACCTTGGAGGTCCCCTGCTCAAGCAGTAGATTCTATAACATTTTCAAACAAATGGTTGTTCAATGTCTTAAAAACTTATAGTAATGGAGCACTCACAATATCTGGATGCAAGCCATTCCACTGATTAATTGTTCTAACTGCCAGGAAATTTCTCCTTAGTTCTGGGTTGTTTCTCTCCTTGTTTAGTTTCCATCCATTGCTTGTTGTTCTGTCTTCACATGCTTTGCAGAATAGGTTGTCCTCTCCTTTATGGCAGCCCCCTTAGATATTAAAACACTGCTATCATGTCACCCTAATCCTTATTTTCATTAAACTAGACATACCCAATTTCTTCAACTGTTTTAGCCTCCAGTTCTCTGACCATCTTTGTTACTCTTCTCCACCCTCTTTCTAGCATCTCAACAACTTTTTTATATCATGGCAACCAAAACCTGATGCAGTATTCCAAACACGGCCTTACCAAGGCATTATAAACTGGTATTAACATTTCACATGATCTTGATTCTGTCTGTTGATGCAGCCTATGACTGTTAGCATTTTTGGTAGCTGCAGCACACTGGTAGCTCATATTTAAGTCATTTTCTACTAGGACACCAAGATCCTTCTCACAATATATAAACATAAATTATAGGAAACTCAATTTCACTCCTCCCCCCACCCTCATGTAATGAATACATTTCCTAAGGCTTCCTTTTTTTCTTTCAGGTTTATAGGGACTTGATAGTAAACCAATAACTTATTTTTCTTAAGAACTATTTTGACATTCTTAGTATTTTTATAAATATCAAAGAAAGGACAAAACTGTAATTTTACTGCATTAATATTAATAATCATTCATCTGCCAGGAAAACATTTAAATATCACTTGACATTTGCAGAGAAAGATTAATGTTTAATTTGCTACAAAACCTGAAATACATTGAAATTTTTAAAAATGCTTATATATTCGGTAAAGTGAAATAACAGGCAAAGGCTATTCATTTGAAAACAGTCCAATTATACCAAAATACCAAAATATATTAGTATGTGTTTAAATGTCACTTTAAAAATACCTGGAATTTATGCAAAATGAAAGGTGTGAAGAATTTCAGATAAACCAGATAGCATTTTCAGTTGGAAAGAGCAAATGGGAGCTTGCAAGGTAACATGTGGAAACTGTGATCTATCAAAAGAATTACTAATATAATTTTTTGAACACAATCTGGACATAAATTGCATGATATTATGTGTTTTTAATCTGGTAAACTAAAAAACCCTTCCATTTTATGTATTCAAGTAGAGCATTAGGTGCAAGAAAGAAGTTTCTAGTTAATTTATTACATGAAATAAATTTAAGTGTTTACTATTGCATATTATCTCTTGGTGATCTCATGTAAAATCCTACGTTCTACCACACAGACAGAGACCCACTATTGGCCTACAGTTTTACCTCCATACACAAAAAAATTATCAAAGCCAGCTCTGCTTTTCTAGCTGTATTCCTATTCAGATATTTAGATCATTGTCTCAGACTCATTATTTCTAGAAATAAGTATCTTATTTTCCTCACAAACTTTCCTCTTAGATTCTTCCCTTCCATTATGTACTAGCCGCTGGGTAGGCAAATTCTTAGTAGTTTTCAGATAATAACAATGCAAAGCATTAAGATTATCTCTAAGCCTTTTGCACATTATTGAAAATGTATTATGATAGAAAAGCAGGTTTATATCAGGTGAGAATCTGTGTTCATTGATAATTTCTGACATGTGAATGTAGTATAGATAGTCCTTGACTTGTGACTGGAAAAAGTACTTTACAATCTGTACTTGCACTTATGACTGTTGCATCCTTCCTGCAGTCACATGATCACAATTTGGGCACTTAGCAGCTGGCTTGTATTTACGACTGGTTGCAGCATCTTGCAATCACATGGTTGCAATTTGCTATCTTTTTTACTGGTTCTGCCAAAAAATGTTCACTAGGGAAGCTGGGTTTGCTTATAACCATATCAGGGCTATCAAACTCTCGATCCATCATGTGCTGGCCATGCCCATGCCCGGTTTAGCTAAGGGGGGGGGGATCCCGATATGTCATGTGATGCTGCCGTGACGTGAGTTTGACACCCCTGAACCACATGATTCACTTAATTACTGTGGTGATTCATTTAACAGACCACTTCTTCCACCTTATGTCTCCCAGCACCCCGTTGGAATCCACAGGGTTGGCCTCTTATGGGTCCCGTCAGTTAAGCAGTGCCAGCTGGCGGGGCCGCAGATGAAGGCCTTCTCTGTGGCTGCTCCGGCTCTCTGGAATCAGCTACCTGTGGGGATCCGAACCATCCCAAATCTGTTAGCCTTCTGCCTGGCTGTGAAAACCTGGCTCTTCCAGCCGGCTTAGAATAAATGACTTTCCTGTATGAATGGGATTGTATGGCTGTTTCTGTTATGTGTGTGTTTTTAAGAATTTTAGAAATTGTTTTTAGATTTGATTATTAATGTTTTATTGTTAATTTTAACTATGTATTGTTTTTATATATTGTTGTATGCCGTCTTATGTTCCCCTTGACCAGGGAAAAAAGGCAGGATATAAATGTAAATAATAAATAATAAATAAAAAAACGAACACACACAGATGGTGGTAAAATTGAATATGGTCACATGCTGACTCAACTGCACTGACTGACTATTAAAATTCCAGTCCCAATTGGCTTTCATGGGTTATGCTGAGTTCAAACAGGAATATCCAGTACTTATATTTTCTAGCCCCTAATAGGGAGGAAAACACAAAGTTCAAGGTTAATCAAAGCTATTGCATAATGCATATATATGATTATTTATTTATTTATTTGCTAATTTGCTGGATTCTAATAGGTTCTAAATGGCTTACAAAACAACAACAAATTTTAAAATAAAACTAACAGCTCCAATTTGTAGACACCCCAGAAACCATGACAGCATCATTCTGTGAGGTAAATTAAATCTTTCCATCTCCAAATGCCTTCTTAAATAGCCATGTCTTTTTAGCACAATAATAAGGAGGAGAATTGGATATGGAGTAGCCATATCTTTTGTCTAAAATATGTATTTGATTCTCTTCATTTTATTATTTTTTAATATTATCAACTCCAAATAAAAATTGATTTGCATTCAAGAGAGAGAGGCTCTCTAAGAAGATTCCTTTGAACAAAACTAGAGAACTCTAAAATAACTTTCTGTTGTATTATCTTCAGTGAAAAACCCAGTATTCATTATTTCTTGTAATATAAAGTTCAATAAATTTTCAGCATTTTTGAAAGTTTTATATGGTTATTAATAATTTTATGGCCTCTATGTGGTATTATTATTCCTTAGATAAAAAGGGAAAACTGGCAAAATAGCGACAATATTGACAAAAATACTTTTGAAAAATTATTCGACAGTGTTCTGGTTACTGCTATTTATTTTGAAGAATAGATACTGGGACCTTTTAGTTAAGCTTTAAGTCTTTATATAATTTTGTACATTTGATGCTTGTTATTCTATAGTTAGTTAACCCAGAATTATATTCCAGAAGCAAGACACATAATACTTGGGTGTTTTAAGTAGAAAAAGAGGGCATCTGACCTTTTGTTACTAATCTGTGACAGGTGCAACCTATTTTCTTCCAAATAGTGTTAATTTACATGTGCAAATCATCCTTTGAAATGTCTATTCTGTGTAACCATCACAGGGGAATTGATCATCGTCATGAATAGTGTAATGGGTAGCTGAGAGAGATAATTACTGATATTTCAGCAATTTCGTGACTGCAAGTCAGTCTTTTAAGTGCATTTTTGTTTTCACAGCTTATTGCAAGAACAAAGTTAGTTATTCACCGCTGGCCAAAAACAAAAGTGTCTTTAAAAGTTTGTATATAAGGGACACAACATTGTTACAAATTAGTTTCCTTTACCATTTCTGGCAAACTCATTACAAAGTAATCGTGGCCTGTGTTGAAGTGCACTTCCTCTGGGACCAATAACTGTAAATAAGCAGGGCTGCAAACTGGCTGATAAGTTGTTGTTCTGAAGATAACAGTCCTTTTTAGCAGTGTATTTGACCTTTTCTTTTATATTGCCTGAGGCTTGTCTAAGACCCTCAAGGACTATTTTTTCATTTTAAAGTTCTCTGTAGAAAAGCACAACGGGTGTTTTAAGAAGATTTTAAGATTGCTTAATGTATCTAATTTTTTTGTGGAATTTTTTGGTAATTGTTTGGCACATCTAGAAATTCCAATTAGCATTTCATTGAAAGAGGATTTTGTTGTTTATGACATACACTCTTTCTGATTTGTTTTATTTTAACATTTTATGATGTGCTGAGAATATATTGAGAGATAATTGAAACAGTATTTTTCTCCTTTTTTATATACATAACTCTCAATGACATCCATTTTTATGTTATTTTATAATTGTACATGAAATAAAAAGTCTTACATAGACAGCTAATGTGAATGAGCAGCAACTGATAAGAGAATAATGCTAAGTCAGCCTCTATGATTTTTTTTATAACATTAATATGCCTTGTCAATGTAAATAATATTTGAATATAAATATTTAGCTGTTGAATACTATCTTAGAAACCTTTAAAATAATAGCTTTTATTATAGTAGAAGTTTAAGACATTTTATTTACTTCTCTGAAGCATAAACTTTTTTTAAAAAAATACTTTTTAGGTGTGTTCACGTATATATCTCAAGACTGCATGGATGATTCTAATAGCTTTATTATGGTCTCATTATAACTAAAATGTGGAAATAAATGAAGACAAAAAATTAAATTGCAGTGTAAGCTGAAGAGTGTTTCATTTAAAAATCATTTTAAAACTTTATGCCATAATCAATTTTGTGATTATGCAGGTATCTATCAATTTTGACCAGGGCTGTACAATCCATTTGAATTTAAAACATTTCTGCTACTGACTATTTTAAAAGCATTTCAACTTTGAAATTGGCCTTGTTTGAGCTTAAAAGAGCTGTCTTGATCAGAACAACCCATTTCAAATTCAAATTCAAAATAGACCATTTAATGCTTAAAATATTTCAGACTGAAAATATTCTGTAGATCCCCGTTTTTGAATGCTGTATTGCTACGAAAGAGGAAAAACAGTATTATATAATTTAAATCACTGCAGATATTAAGTGAATCATGTGGTCATTAAGCAAATCTGACTTCCCCCATTGACTTTGCTTAAGCCAGATAGGAAGGAAGGCTACAAATAGTAATCATATGATCCCGGAACAGTGCAACAGTCATAAATACATGCCAGTTGCTAATACATGCCAATTTGATCACACAACCATGGGGAAGCTCCAACAGTTGTAACTGTGAAAATTGATCATAAGTCACTTTTTTAGTGCTGTTTTAACTTTCAATGGATTATTAAATGAATAATTGTAAGTCAAGGACTATCTTTATAGAGAAGTATTAGTTGACTTTGTCTCCCATTCATAATATTCTATATATGAAATTGAATAATTGATTAACAGAAGATCAATCTAGAAGTAGTAAAGGAATAAAAATGGGATTGCTAAACTTCCAGGGAAATTATAATAAAATCAAAAGTTTTGGAGAAAAGGAACTGTGCAATCATTAAACTTGTCTGACTAACACTGGGTACAAGTGAAGTATATTATGGTTTATGGAACAGGGTAGGTTGCTGTTTTTTGCTTACTTTCTCATCCTGGTTTTTTTTTCCTTTTGAAGTCAGTTTTCTTCACCTAATCTCCATTATATTGAAATATTGGACCAATTCTTAAGCAGGTTATAAAGCACTTCCCATTTTAATTTATTTCAAAACACTCTAAAAACTTAATGTGGCATCTTTTTTGTTGTTGTTATTGTACATAGAACTATATGAACTCACAGCTGCCAGTTTTAAATTGTTGTTGACCTTCATTCGACTTCTTCTTAAGGACCTAGGATGCCATACTGTGTCATCGTAGTATCTGTATGGATCCAAGCAGTGTGGCCTTTTACAATTGCGCATAACTCCATTTCACTCATGCAAATGGAGCTTTGCATGTGAGTGGAGAGTGCTTGCGCTTGTGCGTGAAGCTCCTCTCGCGCAAGCAGAGGTCACTTGAGTGGAGGGTGCTTGTGCTCGAGCGCAACTGGAGGACACTCTTCTGTGAACCTCCATTTGTGCTAATGGAGCTGTGCACATGCATGCTTGCTCATTTCTCTTGTGGCCCAGTTTTGAACAGGCTGCAGCCCAATCTGGGGGTTGGGAACCCCTGAGCTAGTATAATTGGGATAGCATTCAATTTTATTAGGTCTTTTGGTGAATTAACCGTGATATTGCCATAGAGGGATTTTGTGGAAACCATAACTTCACAATTTGTTTTGCAAATGTTTCTAGGGAACCTTGGGCGTGTTGACCATATTACTGAATTTGAATATGATCTTTTCATCAGACCAGACACATGTAATCCACGTTTTCGAGTCTGGTTCAACTTCTCAGTTGAAAATGTAAAAGAATCTCAGGTAAGCACAATTTATGTTGATGATTTAGGTGTATTATTGTTGAAGAAATAAATTATTTGTAAACTAGGATAGTATACTTTGCTGGTTGTTTAATAAAACTGTATTGTAGTGTATTTGTTTAATCAGATTGTACATATTAAATTGAGAAAAGTTTTTGTTTCATATGATTGCCTGGATTACTTTGGCAGCCTAAAAAATACTTGAAAGCTTAAAATATCACTATTATTTGCTTATTGTTCGAAGTTTCTTATAAAGTAGTTTCTTAATCTTGATCCTTCTGTTTGCTTATCATTTATTACCTAGAAGGAAAAAAATGCTTCTGTTGAATGTTTTCTTTATTACACTTCAAAAGGATTTGGATATGTACTTTGCATATTCTTTTAATTAGTTTTTGTCTTTTAGTTGTTCATTTATATTGAAATATAATTTCCATGTTGATTGCCCCATTATTAACAAATATTCTTTTTTTTCACAAAACATGTGGAATGTACTGAATTTGAAATCTTTCTTATCCTGCTTTATTGACTTTGGATTTTAAAATTTAGCAGTCGTATTTTATTGGAGCATCCAGACTTAGCTACAGATGGAGTACAGTCTTCCAAATACAGGTAGTCCTTGACTTACAGCCATTCACTTACCATTAACTCACTGGCTGTTCGAAATTATAACAACACTGAAAAAGGTGACTTATGACCATTTTTCACACTTATGACCCTTGCAGCATCCCCATGGGTCACATGATTGAAATTTGGATGCTTGGCAACTGGTTCCTATTTATGACAGTTGCAGTATCTCCAGGTCACGTGATCATCTTTTTCAGCCTCCTGATAAGCAAAGTCAATGGAGAGTTAGATTCACTTAACAACCATGTTACTAACTTAACAACTGCGGTGATTTACTTAAGAAGTGTGGCAAGAAAGGTTGTAAAATTGGGCAAAACTCAATAAATATCTCTTAGAAATTTTGGACCCAATTGTGGTCATAAGTCGAGGAATACCTGTATCTCCCAATAAACTCTAAACAGTGTATTTCCAGATGGTTTCCCCCCCCCCACTTTTACATTATTTGATGCTAGGTATTTATCTTGATTTTTTTAAAAAATAAGATATGAGGAAACAAGTTTATTTGTAGCTCAGGGTTGAAATGAGGGTCCTTGGTGCTCTGTGAGCAGTCCTAAAGTATTGGAACACTGCTACTGTATCATAATGTAATGTAATTTTATGAGTAATGTTATGTGTTTTTTAATGTCTTTTATGACTGTAAGCCACCCGGAGTCCTTCGGGATTGCGTTCCCCTTGACTGGGGATGAGAGGCAGGATATAAATCTAATAAATACAAATAAATACAAATACAAATAGTAATAAATCTAAATCTAAATCATGTCACCTGTAGTCTTTCTTTTCACTAGACTAGACATACCCAATTCCTGAAACCATTCCCATTTTAGTCTCCAGACTCCTAATCAACTTCTGTTGCATTTGAATATATTTTCCCAAGGCCTTCATAGCTACTCCATCAAGTGCTAGTTTGTGGCATATTTGCTGACCGCTTATTCCTTTGCTGTTGATGGTTGATTCTGAAGGCTATCCACCACTTTGATATCTTGATTGTCAATTTAAGGCGGGTTTTCTACCTATTGTTATTAGCTTGGTCTTCTTTATTTTTCATTGTAACCCCATCTAACAAATTAATTTAAAAGGCTGAATCATTCTGCTTACCATCTATTGGCTTTTAAGTACCTGGTGTACCACATTTAAAAACAAGATAACATTATTATAACATTCAACAAACAGAATATTAGTTAGGGGTAAAAAAATAGAAATGCAAGAAAAGTCTGTACAGCGCTATTTTTACCCAAGTTTATAATAAATGTGTGATTGTGACACATGTTCATGTATGCATGTTGATAGTCTATGTTAGAAACCACATTCCAAAGAAGTTCGGAGCAAAGCAATAAAATAAACAAATATAGGACCAAAAAAATAAATATTATTTTAATATATAGTGATTAAGGTGATTTGTTTTATAGCAAGTATGCCAATCTCTATTTCTGTCTTACAATACATGCAAACCATTTCACATACTATAATATATGCAGGGGTGGGTTTCTACTGTTTTGCACCTATTCACTAGAACCTCTTGTTAACTTTCTAAGCAGTTCAGAGAATCAGTTGTTGGAAGAAATCTCTTTTTATTTTTTCCACTTTACTGGGATAATCCTGTAAAGACAGCAGGAAGGAAACATTCTGGTGTTGTTTGTAGTCTAATCTTTATTTATTTTGGTGGTTGTATACATATAAAATAATGGATTCTCGATTAGTTTGATTTGTGAACTTTGTAATGTATCTTCATGTAATCTTTTTTTTATCTTTCAAATTTCCGGTAAGACAACTTGCATCTGAATGTAATGAGGCTTTAACAGTTCCTTGGGAATCCATAGATACTGTACTCTAGATTTATTAAAGAAGTATTTCAAATCATTGCATTAATTTGTATATGTTTTACATTAATTGTATCATAAGAACCATAGAAGTTTCTTTATATGAACATATTATAAAATAGTTAAAATGATTTATTTAAGATTATTAAATGTCATATATTTTGTTCAAAATCCTCTTTAACTATTTTCAGGGTACAATACAATTTATGCCATACCTGTTTAAAACCCATATATATGCCTGTGTGTGTGTATGTGTGTGTATATATCATTTCAATATCATCACCACTAGCACCAAGAGGACCAAAGATGCCTCACCTTGTGCTTTAAATTATCTAAGTTACTCAATGTAATTTTCATAATTAAGTTAGATACACCAATATGGCATAAAGAATGCAAATAGCACATTTTTATTTGTGATAAAAATCTGTATGTCAATTTCAGTTTTTGTTTAAACATAAAGATTTTAGTTATCTGACTATTAACAAAGTGCTCAATTTTGATTATACAATTTTATTTCATATTATACCATCATATATTATTATCAAATAATATTAGTCATATTATTTCACATACCAAAACTACACAAATAAATGTCTGGACGCCTGTGTGTATTGTATGTGTGTACACACACAATATAGTTTCTTGTTTTTAGAATAACTACATTCTCCTGTTTTAAAGCACACTAGATTTATTTGCTTTTTTTTTTTAGAAAAGGGGAAATAATATATTCTAATCTGTTACTGCCATAACAAATTTTAGTCTACAGAATAGAATACGAATTGTTATAGATAACATATGCTTAATTGTTAATATTTGTAAGAACGTCAGCTGCCAGTTTGTTAGAATGATAACAAGTATATTTTGTATTTCTGACTGTAAGTCTGAACTTTGATGAATAGAATATAAATACTCAAGTGTATCTAATTTCTAATATGATGACATGTGTCTGTCAGAAGTGAATTCTTATGAAAAAAGAATGCTATATTGTGATTATCATGATTATGAGTGATGTGATGCATTTAATTTAGTTTCTATTTAAGCAACTTGTAACATAAATAAGCCACAATCCACATTTCGTAGGACATATCCGGCATATAGAAAAGACTACTGCACTGTGCTTTGTACAGCACTTAACAATTTTTATTATTTCTATTTCTGTCTCTATATATTCTTTCCAATTAATATTGCCTATCTGCCATCTTGTAAATGGAATGGACTTCTATTGCTGCATTCTTTTTTTGGGCAAAGTAGAGACTGGCACTCAGGTTACTTACTAACAACTACATTGAATGTTGTTTTGCTACTTTTGAATAATCAGGAGTGCTAGAAGAATATGTATTTTTAGGTTTTCACCCACTATATCATGTGTTGCTGATCAAAATATGTTCAGTCAGAGAATGATACTGTGATAAGGGCAAAGCAAAATGGAAAAGGAAAGAAAAATTGTGGAAAATTTTATAGAAATGTTGATCATAGATTATATTCAAGACAGATTTTCTAGTTGCTTTTTAAATGTCTTTTCAGATGTTTATGGAGATTCTCAATCATCCAGGTCATAGTTATTCAAGAAAGTCCAGTTGCCTTGTGAAAAACACTTTTTGTCTTTTCAGATGCTGTTATTTTAATTTTTTATTTTAAATTACACATAGTAATGGCTGAACCTAATGTGATAGCTATAGAAATTACCCTGGATTAGTTGTATACTACCTGATCTGCTGCCAGTATTCTTTGAATTTTACTGCAATTGCCAGGATATCAACTTGTATAAATATTTTGTTTAGATACATTTTAGCAATATCATTATCTTTCATCAATAATGCTAATACTTCTGTTATTATCCTGCTACCGAATACCTCCCAGCGCCCAGTAAGATCCCACAGAGTCGGCCTACTTAGGATCCCATCAGCCAAACAATGTTGGCTGGCGGGCCCCCGTGCTAAGGCCTTCTCTGTGACGGCGCCGACCCTCTGGAACGAGCTGCCCGCTGAGGTTAGGATCACCCCTACTTTATTGGCCTTCCGCAAAGCTGTGAAGACCTGG
>JANHGC010003123.1:166045-178344 GCA_027560395.1 Boaedon fuliginosus | reverse complement strand
CAGATAATCAGCTTCATTCAAGGTCCGCAGGAGCTGGGAGGCCACCACCTTCTCAACAACCTTGCCCAAAAAGGGCAAGTTGGAGACAGGATGAAAGTTATTCAGAACAGCTGGGTCCAGGGAAGGCTTCTTGAGGAGGGTCCTCACCACCGCCTCCTTCAAGACTTTTTAATGTCTTGTTTGTTGTGCTCTTTTTTCTTCTTTTTTTTTTTGTAAAAATATTTTAGCATTTTGTATATTTAGCTTTTTTGAATAAAATAAAAATAAAATAAAAATAGGGCTATTCTCTTTTTCTGACAGCAAAGAATTTATCCCAGCATACAGCCAGGAAGTTGAATCTGGGGTCTAATTAAGACCTCTCAGAAGAATCTGGACATAAAACCCAAGTTCTCTTAACTGAATACAGGTAGTCCTCAACTTATGACCACAACTGGGACCAGAATTTCTTTTGTAAGTCATCATAGTTATAAATTGAGTTGGACTCAATTTTACAACCAATTTTATGGTGGTCATTAGGTGGATGCCATGGTCGTAAGTGAAAACCCATTCTTCTGAACTGACAAAAAAATGGAAAATTATGACCAATTGTGACAGTGCAGTTAGTCATACATGTGAGCTGACTGCAAGCACTTGAATTACATTAATGTGACAATGGGGAGTTCGTATAATGTGAAAACTGGTCATAAGTGTGAGGACTAGAGTTTTTTTCAATACTGTTGTACTTTGAATTGTAACAAAACTAATGGTTGTAAGTCAAGGACTACCTGTATCATATGCTGTTGATACAGATTTCTTTGTATGATGTGCTTTTTTAATTTTGGCTGTGAAGGTTTTACATAATTTGGAAATAAATATTTCTAGTCATAAAGATTATTTGATTTACTGTGTTGTACATATCACCATTTCAATTTGTTTACTGTAGGATAATATAGAGACAAACATCAGAATGTTTTTAAGATCATGTTTTAAATGTTTTAAATCAATGCTGTTAATTTAAATATTTAAATAGTTTCATACAGTATTATATGTACAGTAATATTGTATCCATGTAGCTTGTGTCAATGTAATTTTTAAAACAACTTGCAGTATACTGGAAAACAGAGGTCCTCAACCTCCAGGCTGGGGCCCACTGCTAGGCTGAGGTCTGTTCAAAACCAGGCTGTGGGAGAGATGTGAACCTACACTTGTGCAAGTGGTGGGCAAGCATGCATGTACATGAGGCTCCACTTGCGTGAACAGAGGGGTTCAGAGGACTTCGCATGAACAGAAAAAAGAACTTTGCATGAATCGAGCTTCGTGTGCAAGCGCCTCCACTCACACGAGTGGAGTTCATGTGCAAGCACAAATGCCCTCCACTCAAGCCCTCTGCTCAAATGCCTTCCGCTGGAAGCTCCCTCTGTTCACACTCAAAGCTCCATTTGCGTGAGTGAAGGGTGCAAGTGCCTGTCGCTCACACAAATGGAGCTGCTGTGCCCGTGTGCATGTGTCTGCCATTCACTCCCCCAGTGATCCCCAACCTTTCCAAGCTGGAAAGGTTGGGGACTGCTGCTGTAAAATATGCCATTCTTGCGGCAAATATTTGTACCACAAACTGAGGCAGTGATGTGGCAATGTGGAAGACTAGTGTTATTCCAAGGAGTTTAGTGACATGTTTTGATTTCTCCTTCATATATTAACAGACTAGAAGTTTAGAGCTCATTCTGAGTTAGCCTGCTGATTTTTATTAACTCTTGTTTACTGAATAAAAAAGAAGGCGGTTGGTGGGGTGGGGGACTTTACATAGCTTCAAAGCTTTTCTTATTGTGAAAATCTCAGACTTTTGATTCCCATCCCAAAATCATGTGTCACCCAATCCAAGTCAGATCTTGCAATCTGCTGACTATAGCAGGACGATAAGATCATTGTTTGATAAAAATCTTGGAGTTGTGGTTTGTTGGGAACTTCTGCACAGAACCTTGCATTGGTACTGTGGAAACTGACTGTCCTTGGATAGCTCTGCGGTCATTATTAAGGAATTCTTGGCAACTTGTAAGAGATTTGGCTATCATCTTGCTTGGTATGTGTGTTGTTTATATTATGCTTTTAAATCTGTTTACCTGAGTTAATAATAAAGCTTAAAAACCCTTCATTGTTTCTTGATCAAAAAGAACCAGTTGCCTAGTATCTGATCATTCCCCTGATGCTTGGCAAACTAGATAACTCATAATTTCATAATACATGTAGCTATTTCTCAATCTCTTCTTACAGGACCTCAGCAGCATTTTTGTAACATGACCTGTCATAACTGAAAGAAAGTCAAGTGAAAGCATTTGTGAATATATTGTTAAGATACTCTGCTATCTCTCAATTACAGCATGGCAATAGTCACTGCAAAGTAGGAAAGGAACAATGCAAAAACATCAGAGATTCGTACTGGAAGCAGACCAAGCAGTTTCCTGATCTTCAACCACTCTGAAGCTGAACATGTAAGGAAAGGCAGCGAACTATTAGCCAAGGAAACTCAGGATTAGAGCAGTTGGAAGCCATTCATGCCAGAGTTGATTAAGCAACTCACTGTCAGGCAACATGACTCTTCCCCACAGCAGAAAAAAGTGGGAGTAGGCACCAATCACCACTTCTGTTGATGAGATATCGAAGTACTGATTCCATTTCTAAAATTATTAAATGTAAATGGTAGTGTCCTGGCAATTATTTCTAAGGTATACTTTCTTGGATATTTCTTAGTAAAAAAACTATGCTCATTTTGATTAAATATATATTTTGATTTCCCCATTTTGATTAAATATAACAGATGATTTATTTGCAAAACAACTAGTTTGCTGCATTAAGCAATAATTACATATCTACCTCTGAGATACATTTAATTTCATTAATTCATTGCAAATGGGGAATTAGCACCCTGTAATTGGAAATTAAATAGTTATTAAGTTCATGGAGGTTAAATTAGTGGTTTTCAGAAAGATGACAATGTATGTATCAATTGCCCTAGGTGGGGTGTCCCCTAGGGTCAAAAAGTTAAGAAGGGCATGCAAAAGCTTATCTGATTTTCATATGTATGTTGTATGTGCATGACATATTTATTATTTTATTTCATTTGATTTCCAGGCTGTCTACTTCCTACTCAAGAGTGGCTTACAAATTAAGAACAATTAAAAAAAACTTATCAAATAAAACGAATAGCCTGATGATGTTACGTAGTTTGGTAATGTACTGCCTCCAAGAAAACAAGCTGTTGGAATACATGTTTTCATGTATTTTGTGCAACAACTACAGCCAACCAGTATATGGCAGTATTTACAAGTTAATAGTTGCATTTTGTGGTATATTTCTCTGTATATAAAGTTTCCTCTTCCTGGTCACAGTTCAGCAGAAAGACCCATGTGGACTGCACCCTTCGTTTGTTCTGTAAGGTTATATACAGAATTTCTAACACAACCAAGCTCAGAGAGAACCAAGGACCCTATAAATACAATACAACCAGCGGTGGGTTTCAAATAATTCCACCACAGGTTCTGTGGGTATGGTGTTGTGGGGGGCGGGGCGGTAATGTGACTGAGTGGGTGTGGCCAACTCAATGTCACTCACAAGGTGGTGCGGCACCTTGCTGTGAGTGATGTCATTGAGTTGTGACTGCAATTTTTTCTTGGTGAGAGAGGAAAAAAAGAAAAAAGCAGAGGGCCAGAGGTCTGGGCTCAGGACCCGTGCTGGCATCCCAGCACCAGCCAAGGCAGCATTTGAGGGAAAGAAGGGAGCTGCGGCTGCTTCCCTGCCTGACTGGAAAGACCTGTCAGAGAAGTGCTGTCAAAAGGTGCCTGGGCGCTGAAGAGCTGCTGTCAGTGAGGGCATAAGCAGGCTGGAGACCTGGACCAGCGGAACGTATAGTGGAAGTGAGGGACGTATTGTGAGGGACACTGCTGCTGCCGCCAGCTCCTTCTCCTCCTGCTGCCAAACCACTGACAGCTCAGCAAGTGGAGGATGCATGAGCCAAGCCCCTCTTGCCACCGCCAGGTCCTTCCACTCAGGCGGGGGAGCAGCTGCACCTCCGCCCTTTCCCTGAAACACTGCCTTGGCTTGGCAGTTGGAGGGCTGGTGCTAGCCTTTCCATTCCGTGGGCAGCACTAAGCAACGAAGCCATGCCAGCCCTCCACTTTTTTCTTGGTGAAAGAGACAAAAAGAAAAAAGCAGAGGGCCAGTGTAGCTTTGTTGCTTAGCACCGGGACTGCCTGTGGAGTGGAAGGACTACCCCCTTTCCCTCAAATGCTGCCTTGGCTGGCACTGGGATGCCAGCATGGGTCCCTGAGCCTGGAGCCCCAGCCCTCTGCTTTCCCACTCCACGAGATCCAAAGCAATGAAGCCTGCACCAGTCAAGGTTGCATTTAAGGGAAAGAGTGGAGCTGCAGCTGCTTCCCTACCTGAGTGAAAGGACCCAGTGGCAGCAGCCACATCCCTTGTGTTCTGCTACATATAAGGTCCACCTTCCAAGTCTCCAGCCTCCTTATGCCCTTGTTGGCCTCTTCGGTGCCCAGGCACCTTTTGACAGCACTTCTCGGTGGGTTCTCAGCTGCTAGCTCCATGCAGCCATGGTGCTTGTTCCTTGAGCTCTTGTAAGAAGCCCCGCGGCAGCTGCTTATCTCTTTTATGTGCGCAAGAGAAGGGTGCAGCATTTCTTAGCACCACTTTTGGGGCTGCTGTTGCCGGGGAGAAAACAAACTCTCTGGCAGTGGCAGCCCCAAAAGCGGCACTAAGAAATGCCGTGCCCTGAGAGAAGGGGGCGCCCTTTCTTAGCACCGTTTTTGGGGCTGCAGCTGCTGGAGAGTTTGTTTTCTCCATGAAACAGGCTGTAGTTTCATGGGGAAAACTCAGTGGGCAGCCTCATACCGGCTCTATGAAGCACCGCAGCAGCTGTTGAGCTCTTTCGTGCATAAGAGAGAGAGAGAAAGGTATGGTGTTTCTTAATGCTGGTATGGGGTTACCCACGGAGTTTGTTTTCTCCATGAAACTGCTGCTGTAGCTGAGCACTTATCTGGAGCGCAGGGGCAGGGAGGCAACCAGGGGTGATATTTGGTGGTTTGGTGAACCCCAGCAAATTACTGCCACCGGTTCCTGAGAACCAGGCCAAACTGGCTAAATCACCACTGAATATAACTGACAGGTAGACTGATTTAAAAAAACCAAAGAAACTCAACCGTCATCCTAACCTGAGAGGGCAACTAATTGTTTAACAATTTTCTGAAAATCAAAAGTGGTGAATTATAGTATGAATTTCTTGGGAGATGTCATTTCAAAGGGCAGGAGTTATCCTCAAGAAGGCACATTTTCTAGCTCCAGCAAGGTGGCTCACTACTTAATTGACAAACCCCATTCTAGCTGACCTCCTTAAACAGGCAGAAATATATAGAGACAGATTGCTGCTCAAGTAATCAGGTTCTGTGATGTGATGGGCTTTAGAGGTGATAACCAGTGCCTTTAATTGCATCTACAGTAGAAGCCAACTGGCAACCAGCACAGCTTGCAAAGCAGGAGGGACGTCTCCACCTATTCTAACATGCCCTCATCGTCCTTGCCATTCAAGTTGGACTAGATGTATTTTGATTTTTTTTGTACTGGCCTTCAACAACAACTATGTAAAACACATGCAAAGATGGATTTTGACTCTGTGATCATGGCTGCCATTTTGATTTTTTTTAACATTCCCTGTCCCCACACCACACATGCACTCACTCATAACTGATGCAGTATCTTCCATTAGGTTGGTCATACTGCACTGCCAAAACCCAGTTACCTACTATCTTCTGTATATCTTTGCCACTATTTTAGAGGTTACCCAGAATTTGCATCTCAGATAGGGTAACATACTGATGGTTTGTCTGCTAAAACAAAGCAAGGTTATGGCGTAGACTTGAAAGAAAACCAGGAAGCCTGTAATTGTGGAGTCTGTCTGGCAAGAACAAAGAATTCTTATTCACAGGGAATATGCACGTGTAAAGCTTGTAACAATTCTGGGTGATTAGAAAGCTGATAAAAGTGACAAAGAGTCTTGCAGAGCTCAGCTAGAAGTTAGGAATAGAGATGTCCTGGAGCAAATACAATGTATATTAGATAACTCTTGAAGCATTCATTAGCCAAGACTTAGGAATAGGGACAGCTAGAAAGCAATAGAATTGTTATATCATTTACTAAAATGTTTATTGGATGATATTTCTATTTGGTATGGGGTTCTTCACATTTTGGCCAGGACCTCTTTTCTTGGAGCGCTTCAATAAGAGGAAACCAAAATCTGCATCTGACCTCTGACGTCCTTCGTTGGCCTCTGCATCAGGTTCAGACCCAAATTGGGGACAACAATATCTTCTATGAAAAAAAGTCTAAATGTATAAGATCCATAATTATTCCATTTCCCTCTCTAATTATTAAAACAACAACAAAAAAACCTCCAACATCTTGATGAGATTTTCAAAATTTATAGTGTTTAGCTAGAATTCTGTTTAGTTTTGCCTTGGAGCAAATGCTGTAAATATCAGATATAGGGAGGAGGTATGTGTGGTTGATTCTACTATGGTGTATGTTCCTTTTGTGTCACCACACTAAATCAATAAATAGATTCACTGTTCTGTTTCTTTCTGTTGTAACTATCAGGGCTAAAACACCAGTTTTTAGTTTAAAAAAAAAAAATAGAGAAGTTTGAATCAGTGGGATCCCCATTTGGAGCTCCATGTAAATGGCAGATGGCAGAGTTTCAATCAGTTTGCCCAATTGATTTGCACATTGCTATTAAAAACCTTTACACAAAATGATCCTGACTGCATCCTTTGGGAAAGGAGTGATTGCAATTCTCCTAATTTTCTAGCAGCTGAGACTTGAATGATGTCTGTAATTGGCTTCTCTGTGTATAAATCCTGTACCTTTCTCTCTAGAGGACACGGTGATGCCATAGGCTGAGCCTGTCTTCCTGCTTGCCAGCTGAGCTGGAGAAGAAAACAGGGAAATGAAAGGCAGGTGATTGTATTTTTTGAAAGATCATGTTATTCTGCAACTATAGAAAATTTATCTTTTGATAATGAGATATTTCTAGTCTGGGTGTTTTTGAAAGTAAAATATTGATTATGTAGTCAGGGCATACTTTTCTCTCTCTATTTTTGTTCTTCGATGCAAGTTCTGAAATTAAGATTGAATGTTGCTCCTTCTGTTTTGAAACAAGGAATCAAAGAGTGTAATGTTGTCCAAACTCTATTACACTTCAATAAAACAGGTAGAATAAGACCTAAAGGTGCTTTTTCAGGAGGCAACTGGACTTCCTTGTTTTTTCTTGTGAAGACATTTCCCTTCTCATCCAAGAAGCTTCTTCAGCTCTGACAGGATAGTGGGAAATGGAAGTATTTATATTCCTTGCAGACAACTGGTAATTTGCATCCTTTTAGAGGGTTGAAAGCAAAATGTCTTCAACAGAAAAAACAAGGAAGTCCAATTGCCTCCTGAAAAAGCACATTTGGGACAACTATGACCTAGATGACTGAGAATCTCTACAAGTAGAATAGGAGGCATAAAGTTTCATTGTTAAAACTGTTGCTGAGATAAGGTTTCTTTCCATCCAGGAATGCTAACGTTGCCAAAATGTTCAGAGTTATTAAGTTTATATTTTTCAGTTTCCCATATCCACACCTATTTAAAAAATGCAAACAAGTATTTGGATATAAAAGACAATAAAAGCAATATGCTGATTGGATTCCCCCACACCACCCCCATGCATGCTGCAGGCCAAATCCTTCCATTAATGGAATGAAGATAACCTTGTATGGCAAGAATATTTCACCACACAATTTCAGTTAAGAAATCAATTACTCTCAGACTGATCATGCAGCAAACATGTGGAAACGTATAAGATTTAACTAATTTGGTAGATGTATTCTTACACACTGGCTAGGAAGAAAGTGCTGCAAATCAAACGATAATTACTGATTGCAGTATGCCGAAAGGATTTTTAATAGTGGAGTCCTTGGCCTGAGCTACATAGATTCTCTTCTATGCTTTAATAGTTTAGCATGATTAGATACTTAATGGAAATAGTGTACTGCTGATTAAAAAAAAGTTCCAATTGTTTTCTCATGCTCTGAATGAGTGAAATTCCAGTCACGCGAACAGAAATCTATTATAGAACATTATTTTCCTTTTCTTTTCCATGCTGCTCTCAACATTCTCGCCCAATGTCCAAAGCATCCCCCAAATCTTCAGAACAGATGTTGAGGATGCAAGGAGGGATAGGAATCACTCAGCCCCATTTCACTGATGGATGTAGCTATTTTAGCAGAAGAATTACTTAATTGGAAAGCACTGTTTATGTACATCAGAACATCCCAAAATATTCCCAGAGAGATTGAATCAAGGGCATATGCTAGAAAGGTCAAGAATAGTTCTTAACTGTTAATATTTTTCAAGCTGTCACTCTAAATACTGGATATGATTTTGGCACTTTATTTTTATAAAATTACATTTTCTTTGTATATTTGCACTGAAAAAATTTTCAGGTAAAAAAAAGTATGAGCCACGGTTGCCCAGTGGTTAGAGTGCAGCACTTCTACTGCAGCAATGGCGAACCTATGCTGACTCTGTAAACTGCTTAGAGAGGTCTGTAAAGCACTGTAAAGCGGTATATAAGTCTAAGTGCTAAATGCTATTGCTATATACACATTATAATTATTGGTAGCAGCATCTGGGTGCCAGTGCAACAACAACCATTTCCAAGTTAATGTATATGAGCATGTCCTATATAGGAAGTATATTTAGCTTTAAATCAACCATGAAAAATTATATTGGCATGGTTATGTAAGTTGCAGTTCCAGTGAGATAAAAGATACTACACTAATCAGTTTGGATATCTACTGGGACAACTGATTGTAATTGACTGAGGGGTTGGGGGAGTAGAGAGGTGTCAGGGAATTAACATTTTGGGTGCTTAATGTAGAATGCCAAATTAATTTGAACGATAATTGATGAATTGTCCTTAATAATGCTTCATTGTTGTTGAAATCAAGACCTCCCATCCTTCTTCTGGCCATCCTCTTTCTTTCCACTTTTCCCAGCATTGTGGTCTTCTGGAGGGAACTCGATCTTTGTATAATGGGTCCAAAGTATGATAATTTGAGTCTGATTATTCATGCCTTAACTGAGACTTGTGCACTGATTTACTCTATCTTCCATTCAATTTTTTTTTGGCTCTCTATGGTATTCTTCAAAGTCTTTTCCAAGACTAGAGATTAAATGTATCAATACACCTTTTCTCCGGCTTTTTCAGAGTACAACTTTTGCATCCATAGAGGTCATAGCGAAAACCATTTTCTGGACAGTTCTAATCTTTGTTATATATACACATATCATGGTGTTTGTATATTGAGCTATCCTTTAGTAAAATATGTATTTATTTAAAATTGTTTGCATCAAGATTAGGAACAGCATGAAGAAATGTAAGATAATAATCTGAATAATAACCAAAACACTATTTGGAATCCCTGTGGGACGTAACTGCCATTAGACCCGATAGTCTAGATTCACCATATTGCCTCTTTCCCAAAAAAGAAACTGCAGAGACAGAAATATATCTATATCAGTATCTACCAACTCATGGATGAATATGTTATATGGATAGAATTTATATGCATTAATGCAGGATATGCATATAGTTTAAAAAAAACCTGCATCCATAGTCAGTCAGTTAGTATATAGTCAAAGGAAAAGGCAGAATTAAAAGGTGTCTGAAAAAATTGGAACTGATCTCACCCTACAAACAGCACATAATGGAGTAGAAAGACATATCAATTAGATCAGCACCCCCCAAACCTTTGGCCATCAGGGACCAGTTCCATGGAAAGATATTTTTTGGTAGACTGAAGGGGGCACGTGGTTTCATGTGCTGCCTGCATCCTGGGCATGGCTTGTTTGCACGGACTGGTTTCTGGTATGCAGTGGACCAGTACAGGCCATGGGTTGGCGGTTGGGAACCCCTGCATTAGATTTACTGACTTTACATTGGTATCTTTTTGTGGATTGAGTGTTTTGCTATTATTGAGAGTAATCCCTAAAGTAGAGAGCCAATCAGATTTAGTGATTAAGGCATCAGACCAGACACTGGGACACCATGAGTTCTAGTCCTGCCTTAGGCACGAAGCCACCTGGGTGATCAATACAGAGCTGTATGGGTGTGTTCTGGGTTGGGGGCTCTAGAAACAACCATGGTTTCCTGTTTACTTTCTTTTGTCCATTGGATACAGAGCAAGGGTGTATGTTATTTTTGCTTAACTTACTTACTAAAGCCTTACTTCCCTTGCAAAGAGGACAAAACTCAAGAAGTTTGGGAAAAAGTTTTTCTTGCAGAGGGAAAAGAAACAAACAGAACCAAACAGAAGCAAATGTAATAGAAGAAAAGTAATAGAAAACAGATTCTAAAGCTTCTACATGTCAGTGTTCCAAAGAAACTGCCCCATATCCACTCAGCACTCAGAGACAAAGTTCATCCAAGTAAGAATTTATTTAGAGAAGTCATGCTGGCACATCTGGAAAAACCTGAATCTGAGAGTTTCATGTTTTCCCTTCATAGTTGAAAATCCAAAACCCATCCCCTGCACTCCTCAGTCCATCACATGGTCCAATCATCTGTCGTCCCAACTGGAGACATTCCTCCAACCACTCTTATCCCAGGTGCAGGATGACATGGCCTTGCCCTTGACTCAGAAGAAGAATGATGTTATATCTAAACTTTCACCTCTCTCTAAAATCCCCCCTCCCAACTTCTCAGGCACTAAAATGTGGCATTGGGGAACCAGTTGTTAAAATAGTTACCAGTTCGGCGAACCAGTTGTTAGAATTAAGCTACCGGTTTGGCCGAACTGGTAGCTAATTAAATCAGCTGTTTTCAGGCCTAAATTTATGTGGGTGAGGCGCGCTCTGTGTGCGCATTGCCTCAGGCCTGAAAACTGCTGATTTAGCTACCGGTTCAGCCGAACCGGTAGCTAAACTTTCACCTGGAAGGTGGGTAAATCAGCTGTTTTTTGGGTCTGAGGTGATGCGTGCACCGCACGCACCATGTACGCATCAATTTATGCCCCAAAATGAACTTATTTAGCTACTGGTTCAGCTGAACCAGTAGCTAAAATTTCACCTGGAAGGTGATGCACACGCATCACACATTTGGCACACACACGCACACTTCACGCACGCGCATACACCAAAAATGCCTACAGCAAGAGAACCAGTTGTTAGACTGGTAGGAACCCATCCCTGCATGGAAGCTTCTAAGAAAAATGGCTTCTAAAGCTGACACTAGAAAGAATAGGTGGGTATGAGCATAAATTTCATTACATGACATGAATGGAAGCAGATGGTGGTTTTCTACAAGATGATGTGTGACATTCACGCACATTGTAAATGCAAAGTAATCTTCCATCTCTTAATTTAAGGAATAATAGAATCCAATCCAGCCAGCTGGAAATTTCAGGAATGAAAATGAGGACATGTCCTAGAAAAGCTGATAACTGTGAGGTAGCTAGGAAATCTAAAAAGATAAAACAACTCAAGGGCAGTAAGAGGAAAAGGGATGCATGAAAAATTTAGCATCAGCGATATGTCAGAATTGGATAATTTATCTCTTTCTCTTCTGGCCTATTTAGAAAAATTCAGAATACCCCAAAAAACCTCATTGGCATGATCCATGTCCTGAATTGGACTCCTAAGTTATCATTCATAATAGTTCACTGAGGAAGTCTGGGCAGTGTTCTGCCATTTCAGTGACCATCTGGCTTTCTGCTGCCTCAAAGCAATGTTCCTTAGTAAATAAAATAGATTCAGTCCAGATATTATCCACACAGCAGACACTAGTGTCCTGGCTTGTATGAAATCTGGGATTTCTTGGTAGAGTCTTACAAAGTCATCTGGGACAAATGCCAAAAGAATAATAACAGGAGAAAAAAAATAAGAGCAAAAGCCCAAGCTGTCAGCCTTGGTTCAGCTGAATTCTTATATTAGATCTGAGTCAGTCAGCCTGAGCCAGTCTGTTTGATATCTTTGTGCTTTCACAGCATCCTAATGGACAGCAGTGTACAAACAAACCTACATTGTTAAAAGAAATTCCACCCTCATATTCCATTTCAGAAAGACAGCATTATTTGTTTTTAAAAGCTGTCATTTTGAGTGCAGGTTGAAATTACCATATAAGATCACTTGGAAAACTTCCTGATCTATCTATATATATAAAGCAAAGAAAATAGTTTGTATGTGCTCTATACAAAAATTCAATTTGGCACAAATCTCCC
>JANHGC010003123.1:143135-155425 GCA_027560395.1 Boaedon fuliginosus | reverse complement strand
GGCGGGTCCGAGGGCTCGGGCCTTCTCTGTGGCAGCGCCGTCCCTTTGGAATTCGCTCCCGGTGGACATCAGGACCATTCCAAATCTACCCGCCTTCCGCAAGGCCACCAAGACCTGGCTATGGCGGAAGGCGTGGAGTTAAGATCGTTCCCCTTCTCACAAATTGATGGTATGAATGTGTGATTGAATGGATAAATGATGTTTTATTTTAGTAAATGGGCACATTTTTATATGCTGTACGCCGCCTCGAGTTCCCCATCGGGGGAAGAGAGGCGGGATATAAATTAAACAAAATATATAAGTACAAATCCAACTGGTGCTGGACCTGCCCGAGTGCAAGCCCAAACGTGAGGTGACATCGCTGAAGGGAAAAAGCCCTGGATGAATACTGTTAGCCATTTTTAGTATGGAGCTAGTTCGCCCCCTGTGGTGCATTCTGGATAGCATGTGACTGAACCAAATGGATGAGCAATCTTAGGCAGCCAAACAACTACTTTGTATTAACACTGTACTGTGTCCAAGCTAATGTACTATCACCATATGCTAAATAAATAAACTTGAATGATATAAAACAAAATGGGTCACTTCAGAGGTTTCTTTGAACAGGTTTCTTTTCTTATGTGCTTCTTTCCATTATGGCTCAAGTACAATAGAAATGTCAGACATTAACATGCCACTTGGTAATAAAACATATATCTCAACTATACAGAACATGCTGAGCCTTTTTACAGAAAAACTGCAGCATGCAGAAGAATCCGTGACAGAAAAATTCCAGTCTGTACCTCCAGGTACAAGTGAGAGAAACTGGGGAAAAAGAGTGAGATGTATGAAAGGCTCCAAAGTGAAACTTGAAGATGGACATGGAGGACAGCGGCATGAAAGGCAAAGTTCCACATTTTTGTAACTTGAAAGTATAATTAGAAAATTTCTCAACAATATTTCAATTTGTGGCTTAATTCACAGAGTATTTTACTGTGAAAAAATGGACCCATGGGCCATGTTTATAAATCAGCCTTCTCCAACCTGGTGCCCTAAGATATATTGGATAACAACCAGCTTCTCCAAATTGTTATTTAAACTAAAGGACACCAGGTTGGACAATCCTGCTGTAGATTAAAGATAATTGAAGAATCACCTTCTGCTAGCCATTACACAATTGTCTACATTTCCTCACAAGTTCCAATGATTACTAATTTATTTCCAGTTGTCTTTTTTTCCCATTCACTTTTGTTCTTGATTATTCCCAATTTTTATTTCTTCATCTCCCCATTCCCTGAACATCTTTCTCCTGACCTAGCGAGGTCTACAGTCCCTTTATCTTTAGGACATCATTAAATTATTCTCTAGCTGAGGCTAGCACTTCCAAATCTACATCTATAAAAGAGAGGTGGTGGGCGGATGTGTTTGTATGTGCTTTATACAAACTTTCAATTCTGCACCAATTTACCTCAAACTTGCCAGATAGGTAGAAAAGCGTAGTAAGAAATGCACTGTCAGGGTCTGGAAAAGGTAGGGTTCATTTTTCACCCCTTTTTTGGGTGCAAAGAGGAAACTCGCAGCAACTCTCTACTGTGCACGCGCAGATTTCAGCCTGCCATTGCTGCCGCAGCTCGCACATGTGCACAGTGCCTTTTCAGCCTTGGAGCTGCCTTCATCCTCCCCTCCTGGCCCCCTCACTGCTGGTTCAGAACAGCCATCGCTGCTTCTTTCCCCAGCTGGGAAGCAGTATGCACTGTTGGGAAAGCAAAGGAGGCAATTAGGGCCTGGAGGCAGTAGCAAGAAACGTCAGAATCCGGAAGCTCAGTCAATCAGCTGTTGGTGGAGCTTTGGCTTCTGCTGCCAGCCTCTAATTGCCTCATTTGCCTCAGCTGATTGGCAGAGCTTCAGGGAAGAGCTATAGCGTTCTTCCCGCTGGGTGCTGCAGTCCATGTGGCAAGGAAACTCTATATACCTCTCTGGTATCCTCGGGCAATAATCTACAGAAAGGGGTAAATGCCCATTATGGGTGGGGTGGGAGGATTTGCAAGGGAACCAATCCAGCCGAAGGCAAGACAATCCGCCCCCCCCGTTTGGCACGTGCTTAGGGGGCATCTGGCCCCGTCTGCGTGCGTGCGCATGCATATTAAATCAGTAACACATTCAATCATGAGAAAATGTGCCAATCCTTTTAAACTTCTGCATGGCGGACCTTTGCCTTCTGCTGCCACCCTCTAATTGCCTCCGTTGCCCAAGCTGATTGGTGGGGACAGCTGATTTGTGCTCTGCCCCAGAGTCACTGGGGGAGATAAGGAAGGAGGGAAGAGGGAAAGAGGAAGGAGGGAGAAGGAAGAGAAAGAGGGGGAGGAGAGAACCAAGTGTAGAAGAATGGATGAGGAGGAAGAAAGAAACACAAAGGAGGAGATAAGGAAGGAGAGTGGAGAGAACAAAGGAAGGAAGATGCAGGGGAAGTGCGGGAGGAAGGAGGGGGAGTAAGGAGGGAGGGAGGAAGAAAGACAGGGAGGAGAAGTAAGGGAGATAAGGAAGTAGGAAGGGAGGAAGGAAGGGAGGAAGGAGGGACGGAGGAGGAAGGGAGGAAGAAAGGTGCAGGGATGAATGCAGAGATGGAGGGATAGATGGGATAGAGGGAGGGATAGATAGGTAGATGGAGGGGTGCATGGAGGGAGGGATGGAGGGATAGATACATAGAGGGATAGATGGATGGATGGATGGATGGATGATAGATGGAGGTACTCCTGATCTAGATACAGCACTCCAATTTAAAAAACTAGCAAGGCTAGTTTCATATAAATGGAAAGAGTGTTGAACTACTATTCAAGATTAAATCTCTATGGCAGTCCTTAGTGCTTAGAGTTGATTTATTAGTTTGTTCATTTCCCTGAATTGTCTAAAATACTCATTAGAAGCATAAGAAAAATGTAAATGTTCTTAATTATCATCCTTTGCGTGAGTTAGAAAACAAAATACACGCACTATGTAAGTTTTGGGAGGAAGGATAATCAAACATATATCCCTGAAATAAAAGCAACTATTTTCTTAGTGATTTTGCACATTTCTTGTACTGTACATCTGATCTTCCCAAATGTAAGCCAACACTTATCTTCTATACTTCAGTAACTAATACCACCCTCAAGCAGTGAAAGGCAGAATTAAATTTTGTGCTCCCAGGAAAATGAGAGTTCTTGGTTTCAGAAGGATAAGTAAAATTAAACACTTGTAGTTTGTGGACATATTTGGAAGTGTTCTTCACACTGAAACAACATAGATTGGGGAAAAATATACAGCTTGAGTTAATTATTACCCCTTAAAGGAACATATTATTTTTGCACATTGTTTTTCAGTTCAGAATCCAGTTTGTTTTTTACTATCTGCTTTGATGATGGAAGATTATTTACTTACTTTTATATTACAATTGTTACACTATTCATCTCTAAGAAATTGGGGCAGCTTCGAAGCACATTAAAACATTTAATGGTTGAGTTATCCATAATAAAAAAGAACAAACATTTTTTTTTTAAAAAATGCACTGTACACATCTTTTACTATCCAGTGATTGCATGAATAGAAAAGGCCTATAACATTTTCAAGAGGTCTGAAGATTCAAGCATAAGTGGGCTTTTACTAAAAGAAATCCTGCTGTATGTAGAACAAACTGATTTAGAGAAAGTCATTCTGCCTACTATAGATAACCATGATTTAACTATGACATATTCAACTTCTTATCATGAAGCTAAAGAAGCATCATGGGTTGTATGGGAATAAATTTTAATATAGTAATGCTAGCACCTTCTATGGCACCCAGAAGCATAATGTGTATTACTGAAGCATTGCTAGCGGTGAGCAGGCAAGGTTTTTTCTTTTGTCAATTAGCTTTCAACTTATTTCCATGGCATCCTTTTCTTTCAATCCAAGGCTAAAGCCAATGAGAGATTCAGGATGGAGATTTAAGCCACAGTAAAAATGAAATTATATTTAACTGGATGCAGTGCACCGAGACTTCCAATAGTGAATTATCTTACTAACAAATGTATGCATGCTTACCATATGGTGGACCTGATGGAACCTGAAAAATCTCAAAATTGAGAAATAACAAAACTTGATGATTGCGCTGTGTTCTTAGGTGTGAAGAGATCACTGCAACATTATCTATATTTGATCTGATTTAGGGTTAGTGTCTGCAATAGCCATAGAAATAAATATTTGGACTTTGAAAAACTGAAATAGCAAAAATCTGTATGCAATGTAATTATGTAGGTGTTTGGACAACATTAGACACTACAAAGTTGCCATTTTATGTAGAAATGTTACTGGTAGTTTTAGAACCATTTTTAACTGGACTAATCCCAATAATTGATCTGACTTGTAGGAAATTTTAATATAGGTGTTTCTTATTTAACAACTACTTGTTTAGCAACTGTTTAAAGTTATAATAGTGCTGAAAATGAGAAGACTTTTGACTTGTAGCTGCAACTGTCCCAGTGTCCCAGCAGTCACATGATCATGATTTGGATGCGTAGTGGCTGGTTTGCAATTATAATGGTCACAGTTTCCTCTGTTCATGTAACTATTTGTGACATTTAGTGCCAACATTTGAAAAGCAAAGAAGCCAGCAGGAAGTCACAAATGGTAATCATGTGATGTCATGCTTAATAACCACATAGGAGTCACTTAACAATAGCAACCATTAATGCCAGCACGGTAAAGCGACATTGTGCTTAACGATTGTATTACTTAGAGATAGAGTTGCTGGTCCCAATTATTGTAGTTAAGCAAGAACTACCTGTATAAGAATTTGATTCCAGATGATATCACATGGAATATAATTTTTAGATATGATAAAAAGTAATCATGCTGTATTATCTCTTGATCGGTTTTTCATGTCATAATAAAATATGAAATAATATTAATTCATTCTATTTGATACTGGAATATGCATCCTAAAATATAATTAAAAAATAGAAGGCCCAGAAGATTTTCCCAAGGCTGTTCAATTAGAATTACTATAATTACATACTTTTTTGTGTGTCTTCTTTAAAGCCGGTGCTATCTTATAACTGAAGTGACAGCTGGATATGATTCTTCGAAGATGAATGAGATGACACCATAGGGAAAATCTGACATAGAAGAGAACTAGGTGGAGAGGCAAGCAGTATGAGAATGGCTCTGAAAGAGAACTTTTGGGAAAGCTGGCTTTGTGTGATAGATATTCACAGATGAATTGATCTTGTAGCTAGAATCTCTGGCTCAAAATAAAAACATTTTGACAAATATCACCCGCAATACCCTAATGAAAGTTTTTCAATGAACATTCCCCCATTTTTTTCTCTTTACTGTGTGCTCTGAACAAGACCAGGGCTTAGTTCTAATAGGAAATTGAACCTCACGAATGGCAGATTTAGCTCAAAAGAAAATTGGTCTGAGAACATGCTGCAGACTATTTTTTTTTTAAATCCCCTTTCCCCCTTTTGTTCTTGGCAGTCTCAAAATCCAGGCTGTTCAAGCATGCATTCATTTTTTCACAAAGTTTTTTTATATATCTATAGCTTGTCAGGCTATAATGTAAAGTAGGTCAATGTTCATTCCAAAAAAAAAGTCTATACAATTTATTTGAATGTGTGAGGGGGGAAAAGGTCCTTTTCAGTCTTTGTAAGCATGTTGTCCTTTATGGCATTTAAAGCACTTAATCCAGGAGGCTTATCCATTGGGGAAGAACGACTGGCAGTTTATGTAACAGTCTTTATTATACATGCCCACCTTTAGATAGGTAAGCAATCAGTGTTACAATCACTCCAACATATACCCCTGTGCCGATGGTAATTGAAAGTGCAGCGAGGAAGAGTGCTCGTCGGGAAGCTGAGCTTGCCTGGTGAAAATCCCCCTTGGAGATGGCCTTACTTGTCTGGAAACAAACCAAGAAATATTTAGGTTACTATATTGTATATTATTCACTGTAATTTGTTATAGTTAATAATATTAGCTGTTTTTCAGCAAAGGAATCTATCTTGTCTACTGAAAATTAGTTCTGCCTATGTCTGGATTAGATGAATAAAGCAATTGAATTCTATTATAGTCTTAGATTGAAAACTAATGTGAAGTTATGATTCTGGCATAGACCAGAGAAACCCAGGTTCAAATCATCACTCAGAGATAAACTTTATTGGATTAGCTTGAGTCAATCAATATAACTAAGCTCACAGGATTCCTGTGATTTTCTCTTTCCACTCATCTCATTTTTTAATATATAAATTATAAATCAACTGCAAGATAAATAAACATTTTGCAATCTATCTGTCAATCAATATCACACATCCTGTCCAAGGATTAAAGATCAAAGTCTGGCTATGATTTCTGGGAGTGCTGAGAGCTGTTTCCTGGCTGCATTGCCAAATAATATGGAATGTTCAATTCCTCCCTGGTTCAATAATTATCTATTCCTCCAGTAATGGTATGTTATTTCTTCTACAAATATTTCTTTTGAAATAAATCGATCCAATGTCACTAAAATACTTTTACATTATGTTTATATAAGAAGCATAACCCAGCCAGTTTCTTAATGACAATTCTAGCAGCACATTTTTAAATGTGTAGGCCTAATCCAATTTGTCTGTACAACATGCAAAAATTATAGCAGAATAAGGCAAAACCAAGCATCCAGAGAAAAGAATGCCAACCCTGTGCCCACAAGGGATCAATCAATCACTCAAGTCCAAGGCGTTGGAGAAGAACCAGCTTTTAAGGTCTCATTTTGAATAGGACTGGGAGGGAATGCAAATCTCAGGGAGGACATCAATTAGAGGACAGCTACTGCAATCAAGAAAGTTCTCTTCCAAAAAATAAAAATAAACTTTTTACAAAAAAAAGAAAGTCCACTTCCTATAGTTCATCAGATAATATTTTTAATTGATGGGACCCAAGACTTACCACTGTTGCCTGATAATATGAAAGTGGGCAGAAACTACTGAAGACAGTCCTTCATATAACTATTAAGCTTTATATCACAAAAGGTTTTATAGGTGAAAACAAGCACCTTGAATTACATCTGGAAGCCTACTAATAACAGAGCAGTTCATGAAGCAGAGGTGTTAGGTAGAAATACTGTGGCATACCCATAACCATCCATTCCACTGCATTCTGGACCAGCAACAGCCTTCAAGTGGCTTTCAAAAATAGCTGCATGTACGGCATGCTGCAACAGTTCAAATGCAAATGACCAAAGGTGAGTGACAGTCCTAGGTGCCTCTCAGCATAGGTATGGGTGAATTGGCAGAATCCATGTCTATATCTAGTAAATTTTCCATCTGGGAGGTCTTCCGCTGGGCATTACAGACAAGACATTATTTCCCTACCAGAACTTGTAAAGCCAACTTTGGGCTGGATGTGGATGGCCCTGGAGTCTATCCTCTTTGTGGTTTAAATGGCTGCTAACTAAATTTTGTGTCTTATATCTCTTTTTGCTAATAGCTCATTGTAAATTATATTTGGCATTTTGGGTGAGAGGTATATGGGCCTCAATACGGATCATGCAGAGTGAGCAAGACTGTTACATTGATGGGTAGAGCTATGCTCCAAACAAAGAATACTGACTTACTGGTAAGTCTTATTTTGGCTATCATTAACTCTGAGGAAACAAGTACAGTGCACACTTGTTCACTACTGATTCTCTCTTTCCTGTAGCATTTGGGTTGGAGTGTTAAAAGGTTTTACCAGTAGGCTCTTTTATTGTTCCTCTCTGATGCATGTTGCATCTCTGTGTATGTCTATGGATGTGAGTTGGATCCAGACTCTGCTTCTTATCGATAAAAGGTTCTTTCCTTCCCCAGGAGGTTTCTCATTTAGAGGCCCCATTGATGGAAAGAAAGAAGGAGGTGATCCTGACTGAATATAAAGTAGATCATAACCTACTACTTGATAAAATATAAAAATGTTGGTTAGACAGCATCACCACCAGATGGATTCGTTACTAGCTGATGAACTGCAATCAATGTGTAGTCTTCAATGGAACTGCATCTACGTGGAGGGAAGTATGCAGTGGGGCACCCGAAGACTCTGTTTTAGACCCAGTACTCTTCAACATCTTCATCAAAGATTTGGATGAGAGGACAGAAGATGGGAGTAACACTAGAGCAATCATTTCATATATATATTGTTCACCAGCATAAGTAGCAACATTGTGGGGTTTTTTTCTGTCACTCATTGACTCTAGTTATATTTTTTTAAAGAAAAAAAATCTATATAGGGAACATTTTACATCTCAGGAAAATCCCAAGTAATTTTAGATTATATTTACTATTTTGAAATAGTTGTTCTATGAGTAGTTCAACCTGGCAGGGTTCGTATATAAAGGCATTTAGTAAGCCAAGGCTAGCTTACATACAAGCATATATTAACAGATGTGAATTCTTACCCCTTGAGAAAAACAGAAGGCAGCAATTCCCAGTGGCCAAAAACAGCAGAGCATTGAGAAAATGGCTAAGCCTAGGTGGTCACGTGGAGGAAGCATCAGAAAATTATCTTCACTCTCGCTGTCACTTGAAGAGTCACTCTGGAAAGTAAATTAATTTGAGGACAGTTAGCAAACTGTAAGCTTGCCCCAAAAAGCATCCAGCATAAGCAGGACTAGAAATCCTAACACTATGTATGTTTAATGTTGTTGTCTTGACAACATACAGCATTTCTCCTGATACCTGGTTGGCAAATAATTTTTACCTGGCAGGAAACTTCCCAAATGAGGAATGTAGTATTGTCCCAATATTTTATTTATTTGGGTGGATTAGGCAGATATGCCAGATTTTTCTAGACATGTGGAATAATAATAATAAAAGCGCTCAAGATCTGAAAATCAATAGTTGAAAGATTATGGCATAAATTGGCCTTGGTGGTCCCCATGGTTATCAGCACACTGGGTGCCATGTCAAAAAATCTTGTATGGCACTTAGAAAACCTGGGCATTGACAAAATTTCCATCAGTCAATTGCAAAAGGTGACACTGCTTAGATTCGCATATGTACTCTGCTGATACATTGTGATATTATAGGTTCTTGGGAAGAATTTAATGCATATGAAGGCCTATAACAGCTAAACAATTGGCAGATGGGATTTCACATTTTTGAATATACAATAATAATAAGATATGCATCAAGAAAGAACATATAAAACAGAACCAAAACATGCCAGACAAAAGCTTACAGGAATTCACCTACCACCCTGTCCTAAGGCCTGAGAAAACATTTATGTATTTATTTTTTGCATTTTTATGCCACCCAACTCCTGAAGGACTCTGGGCGGTTTATGGATAGCAATAGCACTCAGATTTTATATACTGCTTATCAGAGCTTTACAACACACCCCAAGCATTTATAGAGTCAGCTTATTGCCCCCAACAATCTGGGTCCTCATTTCACCGATCTTAGAAAGGATGGAAGGCTGCGTCAACCTTGAGCCTGGGGATTTGATCTGACAACCTGCTGAACAAGTCAGCAGAGACTGCAGTGCTGCATTTAGCCACTGTGCCACCGAGGCTCTTTAGTCGATTTTTAGTTGAAGTTGATTTTAAAGCAGCAGTTTCATTCACTTGAAACTCCTCCTTCAACAAGTATCAGTGGTGGCACAAGGAAAATACCACCACAATGAACAAATTATGGGGTTTGTCATGAGACAGCTAAGGCCCAATAAGTTCTTAGAATGGGTTGAGCCCTGATCTCAATATTAGATATAGCTGATAACCCAGCATTGCTAGGGTATTTATTTATCCCAATCCTGTATTAGATAGGAATGCCGATCTCATGTGGCAATGTAAGTTCAGAATGGGCTATCCTCCCTCCTTCTATTAACGTCTCTGCAATAACATCTCCACAATTCCTGAAGAGGCGATGGCAAGAGCAATTTCTCCCTGAGCCCTGATATCGGCGACCAATTCGTTAAAAATATTTTTCCTGTGCCCCAAGAAGCATCAAGAAATGTTGTCTCAACCTGCAGAACTGGTGCAGGCAGGCCCTGTAACAAGTGCTCTCTTGTGGAGTACTGTAAAGCTGTTACCATGGCAACTCCAATGCACTGCTGGCTGTATCTTCATGGAACACATACTCTGAGGGGTCAGAAAACACACTCTGAGAGGTGTTAGAGGTGTCTTACCCCCCACAATATTTGTTTCCAGAAAGTAAGTCATCAGTATACCACGTTTGGTTGAAATTGCTTGAGGTATTACAGAGTTATGCTGGAACATACACACACACATCCATTTTTGTATATATAGAAGATTGGAAAGTAGTATTATAGCACATTTTATTTTAATGCACTCATTGTATTTCCTTTTAAGGACACTTGGTGACTGATAGAATTAAATAAAAAAGGTTTATTACTGCCATGTTCTTTTAATGCACAGCATGTAGAAACAAGATTTATTCATATGGTAAAGATTCCATTCCCTGGAGTTCAGCTATATCAGTAGGCAGAAAATAAATTAATTTTTGGGGAAGTGTTCCCCTGTCCTCCCCACAGGGGCCAGTCTTCCACTACTAGAAGCTCTGTTAATTGAACTGGATTTCAACTAGTCGTTGGCCAAGCTGGCTGGAAATCCTCAGTCTTCGAATCCCAAAACATTTATCAGATGTCAGATTGTGGAAGCTTGACCTAGACAGTAAGCAGAAAGATGTCATAAAATCCATACAATATCAAAGGAAGAACCTAAATATTGCTTTCTTCAAAATACCTAATGCTCCAACTGCTTCATATTTTGCTTCCAAGTAATTTGAGATATTGCTCTAGCTTCTATATTATACAAAATGCAAATCACAGAGCAAAAGAGACATGATCACAAATTTGAGATTAAGGAATATACCAGCGTTATCTGGATGACAAGCTGCAGAACACAACAAAATCACCCATGCCTCCTCACTCGGCATGAATCACTAGGATTTGGATACAGCCTTCTTAAACCTGGCCTCTGCTTACGATTAACCCTTGTTAAGATACTCACTCTCTGTATTTTTTAAACGAACTAAATGAAGCAAAAGCAAACAATAAGTTGCTATCACAATTGTATTATGTATGAAATGATAGTCATGATTAGCTCTGCTGCTATTAAGTAAATTAGAAGAAATTTACGTATGAGAAGAACAGGCTTTAGATGTGACTCGAGGTTTTATCTTTGGATGTGGGCCTCTAGCAACAATATTTTGCTTAGGCCAACTGACCTAATATTACACCTAATTAGATCATTTTCCCAGCATTCAACCACCAAAATCTAAGCATAAGTGGCAGGAACTCAAAATCATAAGTCCAGCTTGATTTTGTTAGAACAAGTGATTATTTTGATCAATAAGGTTTTCCATATAAAATATGGGAGAGGAGATAGCTTCCAAGAATATAAAAAGTTTGTATAAATCTCAACCCAGTTCTGGAAAGGAAGAAGGGGTGAGAAAGAAACTCAAGACACTCTGTCTTGATTCTATTTAGTATAAAAGCAGGAACACAGAAACTCTTCCAGGCTTTCAAGGGTCTATTATTAGAATTGTTCCATTTTTTCCAGCATTGCCTATTTCCTGACCTAACCTACCTTGAGAGACTGACAGTAATATAATTTTTGTGATAACTTTAATTATGCTTATTATCTATTCATTTTTGTCCCTGTGTTAACTCTCCTCTCATACCTTCCCTTCTTCTCTCAAAGTATTATATTTCTATTCACAAAAGGCTTTAAAAAGCCAGGAGTGGGATTTGGGAGTTCTCCAAACTGGGAAGACTCTTAGCAATGGGTTCCCCTCAAATCCCGCGAGCCCCCAGCACCCCACTCCTGGGCCAAACCAGACAGAGTAGAGTGACTGTCTGTTTAAGCATTCTCTCATTTTATAGTGAACTAGCTGATGACCCGGAGTTGCCCAGGTATTTTTGCCCGAGTATTTATTTCCTCCTCCTCTTCTTCCCGCTCTTCCTCTTGCACCTCATCTTTATCTTCTTTTCCCTCCTCCTCCACTCCTATTCTTCTTCCCCTTCCTCCTGTTCATCGTAGTCTTCATGTTATTTTCCCTCCTCTTCCTCCTCCACATTGTGTTATTTCCTCCTGTTCATTATCTTCTTCCCCCTCCTCCCATTGTTCATGTTGTTCTGCCCTCCTTTTCCTCCTCTTCATCATCGTCCTCCTCCTCTTAATCTTCTGCTCTTTCTCCTTCTCTCCCTCCTCTTCATCATATTATTCTCCCTTCCTCTCCTTCCCCTCCTATTCTTCCATCCTCCTGCTCATCATGTTCTTCATCCTCTCCCTCCCTCCCACCCTCCCCTTCTTCTTCCTCCTCTTC
>JANHGC010003123.1:2491-12925 GCA_027560395.1 Boaedon fuliginosus | reverse complement strand
AGGTGGGTAAGCAGGTGATCAGGTCCAAGCTTGATGGCAAAGCCAGGTCTTCACGGCCTTGCGGAAAACAGGAGGAAGAAGGTGTGTTGGATAGGTTTGTTGCATTGTTACAATAATAAAGGTGAGATAATAAATAAATAAATACAAAACTATCAATGAGCAATACTTCTATTTCACAGGGAAAAGAGCTTGAATGAAGTTATACATAAATGATAAAGTTTTGACCAAGTAAATGAATTTGAATATGAGCAAATCTGCTAGAAAGGCTGTGGATAATATGGTCTGTTTTAAGAAACAAATATTTGTTGAAAGATGGGGAAATGAAAGCATGTTTCTGCTCACTCTATTATGTGGAAATGAGAGTTTAGCATATATAAGGGAAAACATAAAAATTAAATGCAGTGGGAATGGGCTACTTAAAATGTGTATGTAGTAAAACAAGAGGTAGGACAAGAAAGGAATTGATGCTAAATGAATGAGACCCAAATAGAAAAGTGATTGATCATAGCAAGAAAAAAAAGATGAGGTGATTTGACCATACAGCAAGAGAATAAATGAAGACTTTATTCCTGAGGAATGAGGGATTGCAAATGAACTATATGAAGCAAAAATTAAGAAATGAAAGGAGGAAGACTGATAACGTTGTGATTGGATGGAGTTGATGATAGCCTCAGAAAGAAAGAAGTTAACAGAACAAAAGGCAGTTTATGAATGATTGTGGTGGAAACAAAGGTAGTTTGTGAACAGTATAAAGAACAATAAATGGATTGGGTTATAGGTATAGTGCCTTTTCCTTTTTATTTCATACTTTCACTCTTTCTTTGGTTTTCTTTCTTACTCTTTTCTGTGATTTGCATAATGTTGTTTCCCCCAGTATGGGTGTATAGATGTTTGCCTGGTGCACCTGTGTCAAATAAAACTCAACTGGCTACAATATTGCACAGGAGAATCTTATGTAGAAACCACATTTCCACTGATTAAGATCATACCCCATGAAGACCTTATGCAGTTTTATAACAGATAATTAAAATCCATATATCAGGTCTCACGGATTTGTAGGCCTGGTACTATGTTTGATGCATTGCCAGTATGTTCCCAGGAGCAAGTAGCTTCATAGGAATCAGATTCATCTTGCACAATTTCTTTTCAGAATATGGTAAGATGTCCAGAATTAGTGAGAGTCTCATCTCAGGGGAGCTCTTCATCTTCTGCTAAGTCCAATACATTTAACTTGCAATGCTTTTGAACCCCAGAAAGTAGAAGTGGCAGTTTTGGAAATGATACATGGGCTGAAGCAAATCACCTTGGAGATGCCCCCCTCCCTATTCCTTATATGCAAAAACAGCTCATGCCTCTGAGGACACCAGCAGGCTTAATCAACAAATATTAATTTAGAGAAAGGCAGAAATGACATAATACTTAAGGAGTCTATCCCTTGTGGATGAAGGTTCAAACAACTCCTATCCAAGTGGGGAAGGAACCCCAACCTGACTGGCAGAAGCTTTAGCTTGAGTGGGTGATTTTGATGGATGTGCAGGCAGGAACAATTTCACGGTCTTAAGAAATTCAGACGGGTCTGAAGAAGCATGAAGCAGTAAAGACCTGCAGCAACTGGAAGCAGTAACTATGCAAAGCCCTCAAAGCAGAGAAATGATCCGGCAGGAACTTAGATGCAGATTTTTCATGAGCATTCTGAGTGGTGGCCAGATAGCAGGATGAGAGAGAGAGAGAGAGCAATTTTCTTTTTCCATTTGATCTCAATCTCTCTGTTCAAGAGTAAGTGCACTTGTCAAAGAAACAGGCAAGGAGAGAGTGAGCTTCTTGCTCTGAAGTCATTTCCCCCCAGTAAGGATATAAACAGCTCAACATGCTCTCTGGATTGCTGAAAAACAGAATGTTAGGGAAATTTTATTGTCTCAGTTGAAAGTATTCATGAGATCAATTTATCTTAGCTTTTATCCTTTATATAATTTCACACATTCTTGTTCATATAAATACAGAAGGAAAAGGTTGTGTTTTGTAAAACTAACACTTTTTCCTTGAATAAAAGGACATGAAAATTTTGGGGTTGTTTTCTTAAATACATAAATAAAAAAATCAGTTGATTTTGATATTTCATAGAAGCATTTTATTTTTATAAAATTGTGCTTTTATCATATGAACAATACAGATTATAAAAAAGCAATTAAACCGCAATTCCACATGACAACTTCTACTTCCCAGGCCTTCTCAATTCAGTGAAAAAAGACAGAAGCTGATTATCAAGGCTCAAATAACATAGTTATGATCACATATTTGCTCACAGTGAACTGTCAGCCAATCGGGGTTTGCTTGCTATGCTTTCATGTTGGCTAATAATAACTGAATGTGTCCTTATGCCATTTTAGCTTTTATTGAATACATGCCTGGGGATGGGGGTTTTCATTCCTCCTCTTTGATGCTCAGTGTACTTCCATGCTAGTGTTTATGAAATTTGCCCCTAATTTTGCAATAAGATCTTAGAGGCAGCTTAAAGAGAAGCTGTATTAAAAAGGTAAAATTATTATACTAATATTTATATTTTAACAATGTTAATTGTCTTTATAAAAATCTGATTTATGACCAGGTGATAGATGCTGGTCCAAAATACCTTATGGGAGCAAAGGCCATCTCCTTAATCACAAAACACCAATAGGTTGTCATTTCTAAAGAGGCATATGCTGCCTTGAAATTGCAATTACCTGCACTTGAACGCACTCCTGGTACACAGATTTGTCAACATAGTTATGATATCATGTCACAATAGTTTTAATATGTGATCAATTGGAGGGATTTATCTTATCCCACTACTGAGACTGGCCTCTTGTCTGAAGTTCTCAGATGAATTATAGTTCTTGGGAAGCGTCAACTTGAATTACATGGACCGGGTTGAAGGAAGACAAGTTTATGCAATCTATATTAAAAAATACCACAATCAGGTGCCTGAAGGTGAACAATGTAATGCATCGATGATTACTTCCATTCACATTCCTTGGATGTGACCCATCATGGATTAGTCCAAAAGTTTTCATCTTCTACAGTATTATAAGAGCAATGAAGAAAGCAATGCAGTGGTCAGCCACTTGCTAGATGGACTGGAGATCACAGACTTTGAGTAGTCTGGAACTGAATTCACCCATTCAAGCTGTGACCTTATGCAAATCCCTCAATCTCTATGCAAATCTCTCAATCTTTATGTAAAGATTAAAACCTTTCAGGCTTTCAGGTTATTTCTTTAATAAATCAGGCAAATACTTTGCCAATCATTTCCTCTCTTGAGCAATGGTCGAAATTTTTGAGAAGGACAAAGAATGTCACTGAGATTATCCCAATTTCCCAACCTTCTTAGGAAAAGATTGAAGGGCATGCCAGAAGGGTGAAGTTATTCTTTTGTGGCCTCCCTTTCATGCCACTGAGAATATAAGGTGGTCAATTGTGAGAGTGAACTATAAAGATAATTTTGTTAATGCTTACCAACATAGCACTTTCCCTTGCCTCAGAGAGAAGCCTTTTGTTTTATATTTCCAAAGCCCTTAATTAAATAAACTCTCTTGGCATTCCCTTGATTCATTTTCCCTCTATTTGGGCATTGCTCTGGAGTGAAAGTAATTCCCAAATAGGCTTTCCTGGGAGTCACGATGCATATTGGCAGCCCAGATGAGCAAAAAGTGGAACAGGCTCAAAACAGCAACTAAGCTCAGCGGTTCAGCCTCTTCCATTTGGCAAAATGGGTAGCCCAGAAGTAGTGAATATGCAGAGAATATTTTTATTTTCCTCTCGTGGCCATGCTGAGCCTCAATCCTATAATGATTACCAAAGCCTTCAAAAGGAGCAGTCTTGGAAAATGTGTGAGGGATGTGACAAAAAGCAATCAGAAGAATTGCAAGAGGCCCTGTCTTGGAAAATCTTCAAGATTTCCTGAGGTTTTTTTTTTATCATACTTCACTTAAAGGAAAGAGAAGAATGAAAAAAGCTATGCCAACAAGTAGCTCAACTACTGAATATACACAAAGCCTATTTTTTAAATCTTCGTTCCAATCCTTTCCACTACTTTTCTAGTGCAGACAGCAGTCTCAGGCAAAGCAGAGTTACTTACTACTAACTTTATCAGCCTTTCATAACTAAGAATTACAGTTAATCAACCTGAATCTCAGTGGCGCAGTGGTTAAATTCAGCACTGCAGTCTCTGCTGACTTATTCAGCGGGTTGTCAGATCGAATCCCACCAGGCTCAGGGTTGACTCAGCCTTCCATCCTTTCTAAGGTCGGTAAAATGAGGACCCGGATTGTGGGGGCAATAGGCTGACTCTGTAACTGCTTGGGGAGTGTTGTAAAGCTCTGATAAAGCAGTATATAACATATGAGTGCTATTGCTATCCATGTTGTAAGCCGCTCAGAGTCCTTCGGGAATTGAGCGGCATAAAAATGTAATGAATGAATGAATGAATGAATCTGCTAGGCAGTGTTGGGCTTTAATGATATGTGGTCTAAACAACATATTTTCTTAGCTTTCACTGGCAATTGTGGCTGGCACAAAGAACTCACCAGGAATCAGTACTTCAAAAATGACCAATCAAAAACTATTTTTAAAGAAATAATGATCAGGAACCAAGACCATCAAAATTACAATCAGGAACAGGCACAAAGAACCAATCAAAGATCAGTTCTCTGCATCAATCAGAGACCAGTTGGCTAAAGACTAATCAGAGTTCAGGACACCTGACTATAAAGATAGGAGTCCAACCAGGCTCAGGCTTAGCTCAATTATCTATGAACTGCATAGCTGAACTGCCTTTGATCATGCTAGCCTCAGTTGTCAGCAAAACATCAAGAAATCTGTTGTCTAGAACAGGGTGGGCAATGTGGCCCTATTAGGATTTGTGGACTTCAACTCCCAGGATTTCTGACCAGCCATCCATGACTTCTGGGAGTTGAAGTCCACAAGTCATAAAAGGGCCATTGTTCCCCACCCGTGGTCTATACCATGGTAAGTAAACCATGAAATGCAACACTGTCCAAAATAAGTTATTTTGTTCAGTGAAAAAATCTCAGCTAATTTAGTATCTCAGGAGATTGTGTCTCAAGTCTGGACAAATTGCAATTCTGTAGATTCCTGGATATAAAAAGAATTCCTGTTTAAAGTCCTCATCCTTAGAAAAGGATGTGCAGATGATAGCAAGTCCAGGATTTATCACAGCTCATGGTCAAGAAACCTCACTGGAATTTCAGTGGTCTGCTAAAAAAAATGCTAACCAATATATGGGAAAACAGAGAACCAGATTAGTGAAGGAAATGTCTTGAAGGATTTGTTTTTCCTATTGGAAGCTACATACAATTGGCACGAGATTAGACCAGATAAGTAATTCTATGGATTATTAGATTGAAGCCTCCTTTCTACCTGAACCATTCATAGTGGATCATTAGTATTTAACTAGAACATTTCTTTCTTAACTTCCATTCAATTATGATTCTTGAGGACTGCCTGGACAAGGCTCTGAAATTTTCTTCGCAAGTTTTTTCAGAAGTAGTTTGCCATTGCCTCTTTTTTAGGGTTGAGAGAAACTGACTAGCCCAAGGTCTCCCAATTGGCTTTGCGCCCAAGGTGGGTCCAGAACTCAAGAGTCTCCTCTCATGCTTAACCACAACTGGATCTCCAACTAATATTAAAAGTAAACATGACTAATATTAAAATCAATCAAGAGTCATTAACCTAGAAACCAAATATGTCCCTTTACATGTTATTTATATGGGAGAGACTGAAAACAACACAGAACTGTGACAGGATAGAGGGGGCAAACCCTGTCTGCCATCCTTTCAAAAGATCTTTCCAACTCATAAGCTGTATTTGGGAGGTGATAAACCAGTGTAAAATAGATAAGGTATTTTTTCTGCAGTATTTCTCATGCTGGAAGAGAGAACATTGAAATGGGCTGATGAGCTAGTAGGAAATTGTGGGAGCTGTGGAGATGGAGATGAAGAAGATTGATGGTTTAATTTAAGATTTAAGCAGCTTTTGACTGCTGAAAAATCACCTTTTCTAGGATGCACTGGAGTGTTCCAGTGAAAATGAGGGGATCATGTCGACTTAACCAGAAAGGGAGGAGAGGATCTGAAGAAGAATCATTTTAATAGGCAACACTTTATTAACCAAAGTAGTTTGCCACATGAGTGTAAGCTCTTGCTTGATTCTGAGGGGACAAACTATAGTAAGCTCACAGTGACATAGTAGGTGAATTTTTACTATGGCAGTCTGGAAAATAGTTAATTTCTGAGTAATGAAAACAATGTTGTTTATTTGTTTTAAACTTTCTGGTTCTTTGGTAGAAGAAAAGGGGGAAAACATTTACATTCTATTTACAGAGAAGCCCTGGTGGTGCAATGGTTAGAATGTAGTATTGCACTCTCGGTCTGTCCATAGACTGGAGTTTAATCCTGATGGGAATCAAGGTTACTCAGCTTTCCATCCTTCCAGGATCAATAAATTGAGGACCCAGATTGCTGGGGGCATTATGCAATAAACCTTCCCAGAAAATGCTGTAAAGCACTGTGGGGCTATAGTGGTATATACAGTGGTGATATTCAATTTTTTATACCAGTTCTGTGGGTGAGGCTTGGTGGGCATGGCTATGCTGTCAACCAATCAGAGGTGGTATTTGCCAGTGTCAGCCAATCAGAGGTCATATTTGCCAGTTCCCTGAATCAATCACAATTATCACTACCTGTTCTCCGGAACCTGTTGGAATTGGCTGAATACCACGTCTGGCTATATAGGTCTAAGCATTATTGCTATTGCTACAGAGATCATTTAGCATAAATCATGCAATTCTGCTAATTTCATCAGCAATGCACGTAGGGTTCAAGTACCAGTTTCTTTTAAAAATACATCTCTTTCTCTGATGCCTTTATATAATTCAGAATTTATTATGAATCATAACATTACAGAATATATACTCATTAAGAAAATCATTAGTGTGTTGTTGTATATTGGTAATTAATATACATTTAGGACCAGAGATTTACTGCCGAAACCCCTGCTGTCACTGACTGTATATCATTTAGCATGATATGTATGTATATTTGATTTGTATGTAATTATTAGTGACTCTTTCAGTGTTAAAATTAGGTGACCCATTCCACAAGAACCTGACAAGAGAAATGTGGGATTTTTTAGTATTTTATTTTTGTAATGAGATATTCCTTACTTAATAATTTAAAATGAGTTTTGATAGCATGGTAGATGCTATGTTATCATTCAATTACTTAATATTGATGATAATTATAAATGACAAAAAAGTATTAAGATTGGTTGTTAGTGTACAAGGAGAAATTTCTTTAAGCTTCTTGATTGTATTCTAATAGAGAAATTAGGAGATCATTCTCCATATAAAATAGCAAAATCTTTCATATGCCAAAAAGTACAGATAAAAATGTCTTTTTAAGCATCCTACTTTAAAAAGCAGTAATTGTCAAAAGCCAGATAATAAATACATAGAAATTTTTTAGCCCTCTTTGATTTCAAAATGCTCAAATTTCTAAAGATGACCTGTAGCTACAGCTTTAACGTTGGGGGAAAAAAGAATCAAAGGAAATATATTACATCTTTTCTTTTCAAAAATGTCATTTGGATCTATCAATTTGCAACAGAAATAATAAATAAATAAATGTTTTTTGAAACACAGGGTAAACATATGTCTTGCTACAGATCAAAGAAACAAGTCTGAAATGCAATATGTATATTATCAGAGAACTAGAGAAACAGACATACATAGTAACCTAGATAAATTGTTAGAAAAGAATTGCATATTAGTAAAGCTAAATTGATTTAAGTAATGTGTACTGCACAAATGATTCTTCCACCAGTTCTTTTACAAGAATAGATACAGGCCTTACAGCCTATTCCCTAATTCTCCTTTTCCATTAGCAAATCAAGTAGAAGAAAATTTTCTATTCTATTTTTGTTTATATGCTCAGAAAATTGTAGTAGGGACAACAAAGGAACAGTAGATGATAAATAAAGGCTCCCACAAGTGGATCCGTAAACAGGTTCTGAACAATACCTATTAAGCTAGGCTTGTTTTTTGCGTTACTGTCATACTGGCCCAATAATGCCAGAATGTTACTTTGCTTTGATATATTATGTTTATTTATTTATTTATAAATTTTATATAGCTCCCATTGCAATATATAACTGGGTAGCTCATAAACAGTTAAAACATTATTAAAGCAACAGAAAAATATAAATAATAGAAACAATATAAACAATATAAATAATAGAAACAATATAAATATCTTAGGATTTAAATTATGTTATGCTATGCTATGTTAATAATAACGATAATTTATTGTCATTGTACATATATACACATACAACGAAATTCATAGGCACCCAAGACCAGACCCAACCTCCACACTCATAGCAATCAAAAACACCCCGCCAACCAAAATCCCCCCTGAAAACACAAACTTCTGCACAACAGACCAAATAATACTATCCAACAGCCCACTAATGATGGTCCTTAAATTCATTATTAAGTGTAATTATAGCTCTGAGATTAAAAACTATGCAGAAAATGTGTGGTCCATGTATTAATTGTTCTATATTATTTGCCACAGGGCAACAGTACAAAAAGATGGTGAGCAGGATGGGAAGAATCTCTGAGAATGTTGTGTGACTTCCTTAAGCAGCAAGATGCAAAGATGTCATCTAGGGCTGGTAGCCAGAGTTCAATGATATTCTGGGCAATTTTAATAATTTTCTATAGGGTTTTTTTATCTGCTACAGAGCTGCTCCCATACCATGGAAGAATGCCGTATGTCAGGATACTCTCCATGGTGCTGCAGTAATAGGACAGAAGTAGACGCTGAGGTAGATTTATCTTCCTGAGAATTCTCAGGAAGTACAGCCTATTCTGTGCCTTCCTCACAAATATGTAGATTCAATGACCCCAACCATTATTGCTCCTTCCTCGGTTTATGAATCTCCATTAGATGCTACTGCTATTGAGTTTGGCAATGTTCAGGCATTCCCCTGAGGATCCTCTGGTCAGGATCGAACTCCTGGCAGTGGGCAGAGTTAGCCTGCAATACTGCATTCTAACCACAGCACAAAGTGAAGAATTGACTCTAACTTTCCAAGAAGTCAGAATGACATCATTACTACTTGTGAGAATTAATTACGAACATCATCTGAAGGAGAAAACAGCTCAATATCAGAGTTGTGTGTTACCAAAACAAGAGACAGATGGAAAACCGACCAGCTATCCAAAGCAGAGGGTCACCCGGTCTGTTGCATAACTTCAGCATCAGAAAGAGGTACAAGAATCCAAATATTAATGTCACTGTAAACAGGTTTCATACTGGATAAACAGCAATAGCTGGGATTCTTTTCCAACAGCCTCTTACTTCTTTAAAACAATAACATAACGGAATAACAGAGACCTTGTAATTGTTATTCTATTGCAAAAAAAAGATAAGGTACTGTTATAAAAGAATAAAACTACTTAAAAATAAAATATAAATAAATAAAATAATGAATAAATAAAATTACTTATAGGAAATTCTTGGAATCTTATGTCCTGCTTAATTGGGTCCTATCTAGCCTGCTGGGAAAAGCGTAACTTTATGCAGCTCTCAAGAATTTTCAAAATATTCAGGTCTCTTCAGCATTCTGATGTAGACACACAAAAATGCCCAACATAAATAAGCATTTTTTTCACCTACGTCTAGGTCTCATTAAAACGTTTTCCCTTCATTGAAATCAGATATGGACATAATTCCATCTTTGGGAAAGAACAATAGTCCAATTGTCACCTAGATCTTTTTGTGTTAATAATGATTAGGAATCCCTGAGGTAGAAACCCAAACTCACATTTCAATTGCAACACTGGGTTCATTTCTGTGTTTTCAATTAGGGGCCATTTCTTCTCTCTCTTCTGATTACAGTAGCTTCCATGTCCCAGATACCCAGCTGGACCTGTGCGCTAGGTAAGGTGGAAATCCTGCAAAGATGGTGTTCTTTTGGGAACTGTTCCCAACATGTAGAGACATAATTCATGCTACAAGCTAGGACAGTTTTTGGCGTGAATGGAAAATGTACTTCCACTCTCTGTGGTCTTCCTTTGGCTTCCTTCCTTTGCCATATTATTCTTGAACAGCATGCAAAAGGCGCTTCACTGCTAGCTCCATTTTGTCAACCCAACCCAACCCTTCCTGGCTTCTGGGTGGTCCCAGGGAAAGAGGAGAAAACCACACTGTGCTAGGGTGATATAATAAGCACAATAAACACTGGTGTTGTTTTGTCAGGGGCCTTTCAAATCATTGTAACAATGGGATGTTTCCACCACCTAACCTTTTGTTTCCTCTTCTCTCTCCTTCCTTCCTTCCTTCCTTGCTAGCTACCTACCTACCTTGATTCGTT
>JANHGC010003122.1:37999-48314 GCA_027560395.1 Boaedon fuliginosus | reverse complement strand
TGGAGGACGAACCCCCATCCCGGGCCCGCCAGAGATCATCGACTAGCGCGACCAAAGCTGTTTCGGTGCTGTACCCGATCTGTATCTGTACCTGCTGTATCTTACTCTTCTCACCCTTCCTAGTTCCTATCTCTTCTCACTTATGACTATATCGCGTTGCTTGTATCTTTATAATTTATATTGTTTTTATTTCCTAGTATTTGACTATTATTTTGATTATTAGTATTTGAGAATTAGATTTGATTGTTTATTAGCATTGCTTATTAGTAACTTATGACTATCACTAAGTGTTGTATCCCGCCTTTCCTGCCCTAAATTCCCTTGTATTTTAGCTCAGCTGTTTCACGGGGCAAAGCAAATTGCTGCGCCACAGCTGACCTAAAAAAACAGCTCACCCCCACTCGCCTGCCCCACCCCTTGCTTACGCACACGCACACTCCCTGCTCTGTGCCTTGCCTGCCTAAGCTGCCTTCCCATGCGGTGCCTGTAGCCTGCGCCACAACTGAGCGGCCCTGAATTGGTAAGCCTGCGAGTTGGACCATTCCCCCCCTTCCCGTAGCTTGCTGCACCCGCCTTCCCACACTCTCCTGTAGTTTGCCTCACCCTCCCGCATTGTCCCTATAGCTTGCCGCACCTTCCCATATTGTCTATGTAGCTTGTTGCGCCCTCCCTCACTGTCCTTGTAGCTTGCCGCGCCCTCCCACACTGTCCCGTAGCTTGCCGTGCCTCCGCACTGTCCTGCTGCAAAGCTTATCTGGTTCAGGTGGTGCAAAGAACAAGGCGGCATTTTTGGCAAAGTGGTGGTGGAATTATTTGAACTCCACCACTGCCTCCAAACATCAACCTTTTTCAGCAGGATCACTTAGCTAAAACATCTGGAAGGCACACCCACCCCTTCCAATGCTTCAGAAGTTGTGCGTGCTCCAACACTGGAGGTTTTAAAGCAAAGATTAGACAACCTTTTGTCTGAAATGATGTAGGGTTTCCTGCTTGAGCAGGGGGCTGGACTAGAAGACCTCCAAGGTCTCTTCCAACTCTGTTATTCTGTCCTGAAATATGTGGCCTTCCACTCACAGAATTCCCTAGCCAGTAGAATGTCTGGGGAATTTGGAATGGGGATCCATTTCTTTTTTATCAGCTAAAGGTTGAGAAACACTGTTCTAGGGGATGGGACAATCTCATTGCTTCAGTGCTTCAAAATGAACTACAGAGTGTTCAAGAAGAGCTTCAAAGAATGTCCTCTTTGAATGCTTTGCAAAGTCTTATTAGGAGATGCCATTTGGGGGAAGTGGACAATTTTCTACAATTAGGTGATGGTGTTCTCAAGATTTCCGAGTTGGTAGTAGAGAAGATGACTGGGTCTTCCGTCAACTATTTCTGACATATTTAAAAACAATGGATGGCATGGAAGTGACCAGATAGAAAGAGGCTCATTTTACTTCCTCCCAGAAATGTTGATGAGTTCCCCTCCCTTTTCTGTCTGGGTTTTATAGAAAAAAGTGGGTGTTTGTGTAAAGGAAATCCTCTTTATCTCTTCTGTTTCCATCAATCTTATAAAAAACATCCTCGATCAGCCCCTGCAAAAACTCTCCTCTCGAGGAGGACTCTGAAACAGCACAGGGAAACTTTGGCCGGGCTCCTTTCAGCTCAAGAGGAGAGTTTTCAAAGGGAGATCTAGGAGGCAGCCCTTCCCTTCCCTGCTGCTCAAAGGGCCTGCTGATCAGCTGATTGAGCAGATTCACAGGAGCCCAAATTCTGAGCCTCAGCAGCCTCTGAAACCAGGGATCTTGCCGGTATTTCAAAGAAAAACAGTAAAGCGCTACCTCTGATTCGAGTATAAGCCGAGGGTGACCTTTTCAGCACATTTTGGGGGTTGAAAAACTTGGCTTATACTTGAATATATACAGTAGTGAAATTTGTAGTGGTGAAGGCTAAATACATTTTGTTTTAAACCAAAAACAAATTATGTTCTAGAAATTACCGTATGTTGAATTCTTTAAAATCAGGCATAATTTGGCAGAAACAAAACCTGGAACATTTTGATTATTCTGAGTTTTGGTTGAGATAAAAAATGCTGTACAGAGAAAGGCTGATGCATGTCACTCTCTTCCTCCTCTCAGTAAGTCTCACTGACTTGGATGCCTCTCTGATTTTTGTAAAGTAATTCTAAAATATGACAGATTTTTTTTTCATGTTCTTGCAAGATAGCTTTTTCCAGGATATGAGCAGCGAAAAGGTAATTTGCCTTTGAGCCAAACAGGTTTTTGTTTCGCAGTTTAGTTAATTGCTGTTTCTGTTATTAAGTAGTGTGGTTGTGTGCACATTATATTTTAGGTTTTTTATCCTCTATTATCGGTAATCAGGATTTTTTGAAAGTTAAAAAGAAAGATCAAAGGGCACACATTTTGGCTACCCAGTTGTTTCTCCTAAACTGAATTGAATATACACTTTGAAAGGCTGCTTTGTATGGTGGTAGTCCTTGTCCCTCTACTCAGAACAAGAAAGAATGAACCTCATAAATTTTGTAATTGTCTCAGCTCATTAACATAAACTCCATTGCTAAAAGGCTGAATAGAAAATATTAGTTAACAATGACATCAAAAGTTCTGAATGTCTAAATGGTAGGGTATTTAAATTGAAAATGCATACTTAAATGTAATTATTGGCAGCATGGGTCCTCTAAAACAATTAATTCACCCAGTAAAATGTTAAATTACCAGCCTACTTGCTAACAAAGCATACTTCTGGTCCTTTTTTCAAAAAAATAAAAAATGTAATATGCTACAGGCTACACTTGTTTGCAGAACATTGGGTTTAGAGTCAAAATCTTAGGCTTCTGGATAAATAAATAATACTTTAATTGCCTAGTTCTGTTTTCAGAAAGTATGTCAGAATATAAAATCAACAGATTAATTAGACTTCAATTAAAACAGCATTAGTGTATAAAGTGTAAAATTGCTGCTGTAAAAGTTTTATTCTTAGGTGGCACAAATGTATTCTTCTCATACTGCTAGACTTGTTAATAGCATGCATTCAACATGCATTTAATTGGATAATTAATGGCACATATGGTGTTTATAAGAAATACACCTTCTCTGTATGGAGGAAAAATGGGCATACAGAGGGTGTTTTTAAAGGCATTGCTATGGGTCAGAGGAAAATATTGTCTTCATCTACAATGTTGTACACAGAGTTTTTGAATGTTATTTAATAATAGTAATTTATTAAATTTATATGCAGCTTGGCTCGAGGCAGTTTACTAATTGTTAAAAACACTGAAACAAGGAAAATACAAAAACACAAAAACAATCCAAACAAAAGAACAGAGATGACAAAAAAGCAAACCTAGATGTGAACAAGGGAAAGGAAGAAAAAGATGTCAGTTTTTGTCAAAAGGGCTGGGCAAAGACATGTGTTATCAAGGCTCTTCAAAATATCAATGGGTGGGAGGGGTTTTGGGAGAAGTTTTGGGAGAATCAGATTCTGAAGGGCAGGCACTGCACTTGTCCTGCCAGATTAAATCAGCTGGTTAGATAGTATGGGAAACAAGAATCCCTCATGTAAACCGATGCTATGATTTATAGCATGTTATAGCACCTTGAATTGTACCTAGAAGTAATTGGAAATGAGTGCAGCTTGCAAAGCAGAGGTGTTACATGGGAAGAGCTAGCATGGCCATCATTGCTTGTGCTGCTGCAGTCTGCACCAACTAAAGCTTCTGGGTGGGCTTCAAGGACAGCCCCATGTACAGTTTATTGCAGTAATCAAGCCATGAAGTGATATGCATATTATGATTACCTTTATGTGTATCGTATTTTTTTTATTCAAAATTAATTCTACTCAGAAAACACGATGTTAATATAGATATTGAGTTTTTTTATTTTTATTAAAGAAAAATGTATCAATACATTATATATAAAACACCAAGTAGCGGTTGTCTTTGGGTATGACAAGGCTCATTAGTGGTGAATAATTTTTCTTTAGGTTGAAAAACTAACATGTAATTTTAGTTAATACACACTAGAAGTAAATATTTTTGCAGCCTACAATTGCATTTGCTTCTGAAAAGAAGTCAGAAAAGATAGGACACTTTTTAACATGAAGAAAATGTTAATGAAATCCATTTTATCCCTTTTAGTTCAAACCTGATCATAAGTGAAATCATAAGTGAAATCTAACTTTTAGCAATTGTAAGAAAACCAATATGAATTACAGTCTGGGCTTGTATCAGGGAAATTTAATTTCTGGGCTTTACAAAACCTCCAGCTTCTGACATGTTTTTGTCTTGCTTGCCTTTCAGATTGCAATTATAATTTTGTTTTCATGTCACAGTAGGTTTACATTAAAACATTGCTTCTGGCATCTATTTTTAATAATGATTTGATGAAAGAGGCCTTGCTAGAATAGAAGCTAAATACTTACGAGCCCATTGAAATTGAGTGGCTAATAAATTAAATTAAATTAAATTAATGAATAAACAAGGGTGGGAAATCTAAGGACCTCCAAATATTTTAACCTCTCATAGTCTTTTATATTTCTTTTGTAACACCTACAATCTCTTGCCATTGATCATTCTGATTGGAATTTCAAATGATGGAAATTCAGATCCAAAACTTTGCAGGACTCTGGGTTGTTCAATGCTTATTACTGAAAGACTTTAATATTTGAACTCTATTCTGTAGAAAAATGTTGTGATTAATTAGTTTACTGTAATTAATCAATGGGAAAAGATTTAATATTTTCTATTGCTTTTTTTATCCACACAATTTAGTTACCAAATCAATGGTCATTCACACAAGTGGCCCACTTAAATAATTTTAGACACTAACCTTATATTTCTACCCTGGTACTCTACTTGCCCTGTTGGCAAGGAAAATGGATGATTCCTAGTTGGGTTACTTCGTTTAGTTTAACATATGGTTTGTCTTTTGAGTGTTGGACTTTATTTTGATTGTTGAATAGTGCCTGTCTCAAAATCCTCCTTTCATGATACCATTCACTTTCATGATATACCTAATGGGACTAGAATATTGCCAAAGTAAATATCAGAATTTATAACACAATAACAGAATGACACAGAGTTGGAAGGGACCTTGGAGGTCTCCTAACCTAACGCCTTGCTCAAGCAGGAAACCCTATACCATTTCAGACAAATCTCTTCATCACTTCATCATAAAGTGGTGCCTTGAAACATTGTGAATGTGATGTGGCAAATTAAACCAGAATGATCCTATCTACCTGACTGATGCTTAACACATTTTGAAGATGTTATTTGGGTTATCTGTGTAAAGAAAGATGTACGGTGTATATGTTCTTTTACATTCCTATATAGAAGCTTTCTTTATCCTAGGCATACTTTGAGGAACATACAGTAATTTTGAATGCTTCTGAATTTAGGAGTAAAACTGGCAATATAGACAGTTTACTCTCCAAAGTTAGAAAACACAATGCACTATTTTATTGACTTTGATTAAGTCCTGTTCTGGTTCGAAGTAAATTATTGATAATGGGGAAAGAGTCTTAAAATAAAGTTGAGTGTCATAAGAAATTAGTACAACTTAAATGAAATTGTCTGAATGGGAACAGTGACCTTTTAAATTCTAATTTGGGAATGAATTAACTACTGTGAAGTTTTATGAGTCACAGTGAATTATACGTATTAATTACTTGACAGTCTTGCATATACTAAAAGCAGTGGTTATCCAAATGGGTCTTCAGCTGCCAGATCAAGCTGAATGATATTAAATTGCTTGATCAGGATGTCACGTCTTAAAAGTGTTTCCTGCTCTATGATTCCTTTAATGAAGTGAAGTTGAAATATAGCAGTTAAAACAAGAAATGGTCTATTTATTGTCTTCTTGATGGGCTGCAAAATAGGGAAAATAGCTGTTGGCAGACATTCAAATTCTGATACCTTGTAGCTAGATTCAGAAATTCTAAATTATACATACTTCTTATGGGTAGTACCTCATAGTATGAGTTTTATTATTCGAATGAAAGTATCAAGGACTTCTAGGACAAGAACATCTATTATACAGTGGTATTCTTTTTCATAATATGAACTTTGATCTATTTTCTTTATCTTCCATTTTTCATGTTCTCTGCAGCCTGATGTGGTATATTTACAGCTCAAATGGCATTTAAAAATGAGGTGGTGCTTACTTTTATTTTGTTTAGATTTGATTATTAACTAACCATAAAATAGACATCCAATTCAGGAACCAGCTAGTAACAACTTTTAAAGCCCTTCATGGCTTAGGGGCGGGATATCTACGGGACCGCCTACTGCCACCCCATGCCTCCCATCGCCCCGTGAGATCCCACAGAGAGGGCCTGCTCAGGATTCCGTCAGCTAGGCAGTGCCGGCTGGTGGGTCCGCGGGCTAGGGCCTTTTCTGTGGCAGCACCGTCCCTATGGAACTCACTCCCAACAGAGATTAGGACCACCCCAAATCTACCCACCTTCCGGAAGGCCGTTAAGACCTGGCTGTACCGGAAGGTTTGGGCCTAAGATCTCCTCCCCTTATGGTTGATGTTTGAATGTTGATGTGTATGTGGAATTTTTTATTATTAGGGCACTGTATTTTTATGTTGTACGCCGCCTCGAGTTCCCCGTTGGGGGAAGAGAGGTGGGATATAAATTAAATAAATAAAATAAATAAATAAAATAAGTACCAGTCTCCCATAAAATACAATGGGGATATGGAGCATAGATCCATACTGGATAGAGCCAAGGCTTAAAGAATTTAAGAGGAACAAAAATGGAACAACTGTGTTGGTACAAAATACAGTAAACATTAGACACTACAATTATAAGGGACAATAACTAGAAATGCATTTATTTATTTCCATTTATGTGTCCACTTATCTCAAATTAATGATCCTGGATGGTCACAATGTTAAAATATAGTAACAAAAAAACAACACATAGAAAGAGAGCTGGGGTAAAAACAAATTTATCAATCACAAATCAACACAACCAAGCTCAGGTACAGGCTACAGGTACAGGCTCAGCCTTCCTGATACCCCTACGTACAGACACACATGCGCACACACACACACACACACACACACACACACACACTCCGAGAAAAATATTATACAGTATATAAAGTATATTTAGCCTAATGTTTTGATTCCTGTGAAACAACAGTTTACCTAGATAACCCTGTCAATAAATTAGATACTTATATACAATTTAAACATATTCCTTTGTTTTCCTGAAAACTTCTGGGTCCTGATCTGGAACTTCTCCTTTCATTCTATCTTCCAGGAATAAAAGTTTAGTTCTTTGTAGCATTGATCTAGACCTGAGGAGCTTCATTTTTCCTTGGAGATTTTCAGGTCAAATTCAAAGACTTCTCAGTCACATCCATCTTTTGCTCTCTTTCCCCCCAGCTATATATTCCAGTGATTTCTCTGTACTTTCTCCTCAATTTCTTATTCAGGGGGGGGTATATTTTATAGCACTCTCCCTCTTGCATCCCAAGGCATCATTTTAAACAAAAAGAAACTGGGGGAAAAATTTGGTTTTCATCAGGCAAATGACCACCTGTCCTCCCTCTTTATCCTCGGATTCCATATGGATTAAAGGTTTGTCTTCTCTGGCCAGAAGGAAGGAGCCGACTGTCATTCCCCCAGCCTATATATTATTTAGGTTGACTTCCTATCTGAGGAGAATTTGTGTATTGGGTGTCTGGAAAGTGGGAGGGATGGAAGACCCCTTGGTCTTGCTATATGTGGGCCATTTTGGAATCAGTTGGGCTTGCCCATTCAGTATTGGAATGTGCTCACTAATTGTACCAATGTATAATTCTATAAAATTACATTAGGACTAGATTTACATACTATGATTATGTTATATCTTCTGTGCTATTTGATAAGCTATAATTTGGCAGTTTTTTCATCAAACCATATTAATAATGTTAGTTTATCATCATAAACTTTTTTCAAAAAATCATTGTTATATGGAAAAAGAGAAAGATCAAAACAAAAAGCCAGTTATGTAATAAGATGCAACCTTTCATAAGTGTCCCAGTGGACAATCATTTAAATATGAGCTAACAATGTGCTGCAGACACCAAAAAAGACAATCCAATCCTAGGCTGCATTAACAGAGGGATAGAATCAAGATCACATGAAGTATTAATACTACTTTATAAGGCCTTGGTAAGACTAACTTGGTCACCACAATATTAAAAAAAAATGCTGTGACTCTGGTAAGAGTGCAGAGAAGAGCAACAAGGCTGGAGACTAATACCGGTATATGTGAAGAATGGTTGCAGGAGTTGGGTATGTCTAGTCTAGTGAAAAGAAGGACTGGTGAGGGAACATGATAGCAGTGTTCTATTAGTTGAGGGGATATCATAAAGATGAGGGGGGTCAACCTATTTTCCAAATAAGGAGCAATAGATGGAAACTATCCAAGGGGAGAAGCAATCTAGAGCTAAGGAGAAATTTTTTGACAGTGAGAACAATAAACCAGTGGAACTGCTTGCCTTTAGAAGTTGTGAGTGCTCCATCACCGGAAGCTTATAAAAAGAGACTGGACAGCTATTTGTCTGAAATGGTTTAGGACCTCCTGCTTCAGCAGGGGTTGGACTAGAAGATCTGCAAGGTCCCTTCCATTATTTATTTATTTATTTATTTATTTATTTATTTATTTATTTATTTATTTATTTAGTTAGTTAGTTAGTTAGTTAGTTAGTTAGTTCCCCAGTCAGGGGGAACTCAAGGCAGTTATAAATATCTTATACAATTAATTTGTTAACAATTAAGTCAGTTTATTTCACATTTTACAAATAATTATGCAATATATACATTATCATCACATAAGATTAATTTCGATATGTTCTTTGAAATACATGTGAACTTGCTCCATTGATGGAGAATTAAAATGCCTCCCACATTGTACCTCAAAATCCATCTCCTTTGTCAACCTGCTAAGATACACAGGTTCTATATTATTTGAAAGTATATAAACCGCAACGCAACCCCAGTGAGGCTCATAAAATAAAACAAGTGTGTGAAAAAGCTTCTAAAATGGTGCCTGATCACCATTCATGAGAAGCACAGTTGCATCCTTTCTTTACAGACATTTGAATAGCTTGGGGCCAATCACTTGCATGTGTCTGAGTTGACATGGCCTCTTGCTGAGTAGTGCAAGAAAAGTAGATGGAATATTGGCACCTAAGACTAGACAAGGAGACAGAAATGAACTGAGTGTGCCTTCCACAGAAATACATTGGGGATTTGAGGGTTTTAATTAATTTATTGGTTTCACTGAAGATTCATGTGCTTCTGTAACAGGAAGTACTTCCTAATAGCTTAGAAGGAGGAATGTGAGATATTGGGGCCTTGCAGAGACAGCTGCCAACCAGTTTCTCCTGTTGCTGATGGTACTGCCTGGTCCAGTGCAACTTGCTACTGTCCTATCCAGTCCTAACTTCTGGACAACTTTTTGTATTTGTGTTTTACCAGGTAAGTCAAAACGGAAGTGGGGGAAGATTTTGCATTTCAAAACTGTAAACCTTCCAATTACCAAGATTATATTCTGCCATATTCCATAATGTCAAGCCATGATTTGATTTAAGACATGGTGATGTAGACCTTGCAAGTCTATAGTTTGCCACAAGAGGGGTGAAAGTTAAACTACAAAAGGTAATTTTTACATTGCCTATAATGTACTGTTACATTTGTGAGATGCTGAAATTACATGAAAAAAATGATACAAAATCAGAAGTAGCTTCTTTTTCTGTGACTCCTTATATCCACCCAATTTTTATAGAAGAAGAAATGTGGGTGCTGGTTATTATGTCTGGCTTAGATTGGAAAATGTAGATTGACACCACCATTTCATATAAGCAATAGATAAATAGAGGCTCTCTTCATATCACAGATGGGACTGTGAGAAGAAAGGTTCTGGCTAAGCCTTTTGAATGATGTTCTGGTTTCCATGTACAATGGATTTCTAAAAAGTATAGTTATTGTGTTTGTAGGACCATTGTACATAAGTTCTATGAATACTTCCTAATCAAATGTACCATTAAAATACAGTATGAAAAGAATAACCATGACAACCACATAATCTATATATATAAAGCAGAGTGTGGGTGAGTGTGTATGTGTGTGTGTGTGTGTGTATGTTTGTGCCATATGCAGTCTTCAATTGGCTGGACCCAGTGCTTTTTTTCTAAAAAAAAAGGTAGCGGAACTAAAAAAAAAAAGATACCGGAACTCCCGTCGTATTGCGCATACGCACCATAGATATACTAATATACAAAAGAAGTCTAAGGAAAAAAAGGTGCCGGAACTCT
>JANHGC010003122.1:0-12954 GCA_027560395.1 Boaedon fuliginosus | reverse complement strand
TGAAATTCCAGAACATTTCAAATCATCCTGTTTCACCTATAGAACATTTATAAAATTGATAGGAAATACAAATTTTTTTCTTGTTTCTTTAAGGGAAATATAGATGCTTCTATAAGTTGCCTGAACTGGCACTGAATCTTTTATATCAAACCTGTACATAATTTCCATAACACTGTCAAATTATTACTAAGTCTCTTACTCCTCTCACCCTTCCTAGTTCCTATCTTTTCTCACTTATGACTATACCACACTGCTTGTATCTTTACAATTTATATTGGGGTTTTTTGCTTTTATTTGACTATTATTTTGATTATTAGTATTTGAGAATTAGATTTGATTGCGTATTAGTATTGCTTATTAGTAACTTATGACTATCACTAAGTGTTGTATCCAGCCTTTCCTGGCCTAAATTCCGTTGTATTTTAACTGAGCTGTTTCATAGGGCAAAGCGAATTGCTGTACCTCACCTGACCTAAAAAAACAGCTCACCCCCACTCGCCTGCCCTGCCCCTCGCTTATGCACATGCACATTCCCTGCTCTGTGCCTTGCCTGCCTGAGCTGCCTTCCCATAGGGTGCCTGCAGCCTGCAGCCTGCACCCCAATTGAGCGGCTCTGAACTGCCTGCTAGCCAGGTAAGCCTGCAAGTTGCACCATTTGCCCCATTCCTGTAACTTGCTGCACCCTCCCGCACTGTCCTTGTAGCTTGCTATGCCCTCCCGCACTGTCCTGTAGCTTGCTGCGCCCCCTGCACTGTTCTGTAGCAAAGCTTACAAAGAACAAGGCAGCATTTTTGGCGAACTGGTGGTGGGATCATTTGAATCCCACCACTGCCTCCAAATATCAACCTCTCCCAACAGGATCACTTAGCTAAAACATCTGGAAGGCACCCCCACCCCTCCCAATGATTCAGAAGTTGTGGGTGCTCCAACACTGGAGGTTTTTAAGAAAGGATTAGACAACCTTTTGTCTGAAATGGTGTAGGGTTTCCTACTTGAGCAGGGGGCTGGACTAGAAGACCTCCAAGGTCCCTTCCAACTCTGTTATTCTGTCCTGAAATATGTGGCCTTCCACTCACAGAATTCCCCAGCCAGTAGAATGGCTGGGGAATTTGGAAGTGGGGATCCATTTCTTTTTTATCAGCTAAAGATTCAGAAATACTGTTCTAGGGGATGGGACAATCTCAGTGCTTCAAAATTGCTTCAGTGATTCAAAATGAGCTACAGAGTGTTCAAGAAGAATTTCAGAAAGTGTCCTCTTTGAATGTTTTGCAAAGCCTTATTAGAAGATGCCATTTGGGGGAAGTGGATAATTTTCTACAATTAGGTGATGGTATTCTCAAGATTTCCGAGTTGGTAGTAGAGAAGATGACTGGGTCTTCCTTCAACTATTTCTGACATATTTAAAAACAGTGGATGGCATGGAAGAGACCAGATAGCAAGAGGCTCATTTAACTTCCTCCCAGAAATGTTGATGAGTTCCCCTCCCTTTTCTGTCTGGGTTTTATAGAAAAAAGTGGATGTTTGTGTAAGGGAAATCCTCTTTATCTCTTCTCTTTCCATCTATCTTATAACAAACATCCTTGATCAGCCCCTGCAAAAACTCTCCTCTAACAGCACAGGAAACTTCGGCTGGCCATGTGTATGCCCGGTTTAGTAAAGGGGTTGCGATACATCACATGATGCCACTGTGACAATGTAAATTTTTACACCCCTTGCTCTAGTTGGATTGACTTCTGTATTTGGTACTTGTTCTGATTTTAAAAAATACTGGAAGATGCTGAGAAAATTAGGTGATACGTATTCATGACTTACAGCACAGACAATAGTAATATTATTGTAGTTTTGTTAATATTGGACTATTCAATTCATTGACTACATTTTTGCTTTCATGGGCATTTAACATAATGCTATGCAAACAAACCAAATCAAAATAAAGCTACTTCATTCAGCTATTCTTCAACAAGGCTCATAATTAATACCCCCTGTTGTTTGAAGCACCATGTTTTCTTCCTTATTCAAATATAAGCATTGGATGATGAGATTTATTTGTTTGGAAGTGTGGCTTTGTCAAAACCTCCAAAAGGTCACTATGAGATTAATCAGACTCCCAGAAAAAGTTCAACAGCTCTGGTATTTCTTTTGCAATTGTTGGTTTTATTTGATGTGCTTCTTGGAGCAGAACTTTATGCTTAATGATACTTCATTTAAAAGAGGCGCATGCTTTCACCAAGAGCTGGAGCAACCATTAGGATATTGGGAAGAAGGTGATTGGGGAGCAAAATTATTGTTTCGTTAAATGATCTTGCTTTTTTCTTAATCGTTTCTAGCTTTAGTTTCTCTTTTTACATCTGTTATCAGATGTTCCAGTTAATAAATTTGCTTCCGGAAGCTAGTTGTTGTTTTTTTAAAAAAAATAATCTTAGTGGCATTTCTGTTAGCTGCAAGTATTTTCTCTTTGTTATAAAGGACTTTTAAGTATTATGAGGCATGTATGTATTTTTTCCAAACCATCATTCACCCATTGAGCTATGCAAAATGGAAATTGTTTTTAATGCCAGTTTATAATTTACAGTAAATAAACTTAATTTTTTCATTAGATATTATGAATGTGTGGTGCTTCAATTTGAAAAGGGCTTGCACAAAACAGTTTCTTGGATTTGTTTTCCAAACAAAATAGTCCCTTCTTAAGAGTGAAGCAAAGTGGTAGGTTGCTTTGCCTTCAATTTATTCTGGAGTTTGCACTATGTGAGAAGTGTTCCGAAGTGCTGACTGAAATGCTTCAAGTTGGGCAGCTTTAGGAAATGCATGATTGCTTCAGTCTATACTCAGTCTTCATTGAAGACTAAGCATTAATTTACTAGCATGTGAAATTAAGGATATTGTTACATCTCCTTTCTTTAATATTGGTGTATAGACTGATCTCTATCAATCAGTTGGTCACAGTGTTGCTTTTCATATTTGCTGCATTGTTTGGTTAGAACCTTTACAGGTATTTCTTTTATTGCTGCCCGATTTCTGTAGATATTCCATTAATTCCTGTAGTCTTACAACTAGGAATGTCCAGAGTGCTGATCTGACTTCATCTTCCAGGGTTCTTAGAGGCCCTTGTAAATAGAAATAGGTTTTATGATATCTTAGATATTGCCAGCTCTACAACACAGAAGTTCAGGATACTCCTTCCATCTTTGTACCAGTTATTCTCTGTCCATTAGCATTCCTTAGTATACCAATTCAAAATTGGAAGTTTCTTCCAAGTTAAGAAATCTTTTGGAAGATTTTCCTTGTTTTTCTATGTCTATTTCCAGTTTTAATGTCTGTACAGATGTTGTTGTATATTGTTTCTTGTCTCTTTTAACAGCTGTCTGAAATGCTTTGTTAAATTCCTTCCTGAGATCTTTGTCTTTCTTGGCTTTGGTTTCCCTTCTCTTTTTGGCAATTTTCACTGTCTGTACTGACATCCAGTTTAGTTTCTTCTGTTCCTAGGTCTTTGGCAGTCTCTTTTCACAGTCATCCTTAACAATTTCTTTGATTTCATTCCACAGTTCCTCTGGTTTCCTATCATGAGGCTCAGAAGCTTTTTATATTCTCCTTGAAAACATCAAGATCACATCAAGAAACCAGTTGGCTTTATTTTTTTGCTTTAGTTTAACTTGGAACTTCTACCTGAACAGTTTGTAATCTCTTCCATAATCACTCCGTAGCCATCTCTTTTTCTGTTAACTTTTTCTGCTCACTACAAAACAGGGAAGGGGTTTCAAAAGAGTAATCTGTTCTTCTACACATCAAAAGTAGTGTGGTTACAGTGGGGTCAGGCAAAGAAGGGGTCAGGCAAAGAAAAGATTGCTTACAGAAATATCTTGTTTTTCTTTCCAAGCTATTTGTATCATGTGCCCGCAGCTGCCAGGCCCAGGCTGCTGGTGTATTGCCCAAATGTAGAAAAACAAAAAGCTCATCTTCTTGCAATGCCTTCCTCTCTAAACTCTCAGATTGGGTTGGGGGCAGGAGATACAGAAAGTCAGGCTAAGGAAAGATTTATTTATTTTATTTATTTATTTTGTCAAACATCTACACAACGTGTAGGGTGTAAACATAAACATGAACAAAGAAGGTGTATACAGGTGAATGGAAACAGTAAGACAAGGATGGTAGGCACGCTGGTGCGCTTATGCATGCTCCCTTTATGGACCTCTTAGGAATGGTGTGAGGTCCACAGTGGACAGTTTGAGGCTGAAGCTCCGAGGGTTTGAGGCTGTAACGACAGAGTCAGGTAGAGTATTCCAGACATCAACTATTCTGTTGCTGAAGTCGTATTTTTTGCAGTAGAGTTAGAGCGGTTTACCTTGAGTTTATATTGATTGTTTGCCCGTGTATTATTGTGGTTCAAGCTGAAGAAGTCTTTGACAGGTAGGACGTTGTAGCAGATAATATTGTGGGCTATGCTTAGATCAGACCGCAGGCGGCTCAGATTGCCTACAGAAATCACTTGTTTTTTTCCGTCTCCCTTCTCCACCCGCAGAGCCAAGAGATTGGAAAGGAATGGATTTCAAGAGAGTAAGCTGTTTGCGTGACATACCCCCAGCTTCAAGTTGCCAGTATGTTCACATTGCTTTTGATGTATACCAGACAGTAAACAGGCACTTGCACATTCTGAGGTTCTGCAGAGAATGGTTAGGAGGCAAGAAAAAACAACAACAAAGGTGTGAAACTGAGTAATCTTGTTTCTTTCCAGCTGGAAAACATTTATTTTATTTACAACTTAGCGACCGTTTGGCTTAGCGACAGAGTTGCTGGTCCCAAATTAGGATTGTTATATAAGCACTGCTTGCAGTCAATTTGATTTCTGTTCATTGTTTCTATTACTGTCCATGTATAGAGATGTCTTTTGGGGTTTTTTGAAAAATGTTTTGGCAATAAAGAAATCATTGGATTGACAGAAACTGATGAATTGCTCTCCTGCTATGTTTCTGTTTTCTTAGCCATATAGTTCAAACACCATATGCTTTTTCTTTACTATTTAAATTTTGGCATTGCAGTCCCCAATCGAGCAGCACAATTTCCTTGCATGTTTTGGCAATTTCAGATTGAGCTTGACCATAGCAACCAAACTCCTTCACTTCTGTATCAATGAGTGGAGCACAAACTTTGGTAATTGTCATATTAAAGGGTTGTCTGTGAAGTTTAACTAGTACTTTTCAATTTTTGAGTGCACTGTACCCTATCTTATATTGCCATATTGTTCCTACAATGAATGCAACACCATTCCTTCTCTGTTTTTCATGATTAATATCAATCACTTACAATCCATTTCATTTGTTGTTAAGATGCCAAAGTATATTTTAACTTTCACTATGCTTATGAGCCATGGCAGCACAGTGGTTAGAGTGTAGTACTGCAGGCTACTTCTGCTGACTGCCAGCTGCCTGCAATTTGGCAGTTCAATTCTCACCAGGCTCCATGTTGACTCAGCCTTCCATCCATCCGAGGTGGGTAAAATGAGGACTCAGATGGTTGGGGGCAAGATGCTGACTCTGTAAACTGCTTAGAGAGGGCTGTGGAGCACTGTGAGGCGATATATAAGTCTAAGTGCTATTGCTGTTGCTATTAAGTTCCATGTTCCTATTGCCATTTTTTTTTTCAATTTTGAATTAATTTTTTCAGCAGCTAGACACCCAACAGGCTATAACACCATTAATACTCCAAACAATCTTATGCTGCTTATCAGTAGCAGGTTATTTGAGGAACCACCAACACTGATCCATCCTATTAGGCCCTGCAGGAGGAGCATGTTACAGGGTCTGTCTGCTAAGGAGTTCCAGCTGATGGACCCAGAAAATGAGCCTTTCCTGCCATAGCACCTACCAATGGGAACATCATTCTGCCTGAGGTGAAACTAGCTCCAACCCTACTGACTACCTGGAACCCTTAAAACATGGGTTTCTCAGCAGGTTTGGGAATTCCATGGCAATGGGGATCCTCTGGTATGGTTCCACTGTATGTGCACTTTCCAATGATCTTATTTATGTTTAATTGTTTCAGCACTTATTTCAGATTTGTTTTTAATTGTTTGTTTAACACAATTTAAATACCACCCAGAGTCATATTAATGAGAAGGTGATTTTATAAATTTGGTATTAAAATTAATATATAACTAAATACATAAATAAATACATAAGCTTTGGCTGCTATCCAACCTGAGAGATCCAATTCTTCTGCCATTATTTGTCATTTTTTTTGTTCATTCGTGTAGTTTTTTTTAGTAAAATATAGGATTGATTTACACTCTCCTCTCTCACAGAACATAGGATGGTGCATTTGCCACTGTTGCTAATGTAATCATCCACTTACAGCATTTTCCTGTAGTACTATTGTCTGATATACAGTAGATGCCTACTAGTTTTGTCTGCACAACTGGGATGACCTTCATACATTGGACGATCCTGCTGGGAGAATATATACTTGGGGTACATGGCAGCATTCTCTGCTCAACCCTCTCAGGAACAACTCCCCATGACAATGAGTCAGTGAAGAAGGCAGAAAGTGGATCCAAGTAACTAAAGTACCCAATCATAACCCAACACCTTAGTCAATATAATGAGACAATTTATTATACTAGAGTAATGTGACTATTGCTTTGACGTCAACAGAAGATATTTATTTGTTTGTTTGTTTGTTTGTTTGTTTCAATTTATACCCCACCTCTCTTCCCCAATCAAGGGGAACTTGTATAGGGTAATTGGTTAATGATTACCTTTCCAGTGACTGTCCAAAGTTATGAACAGTTCCTTAAAGTCCCCTTCGTCATGTAATCATGATCTTGAGTGTTTGGTAACTAGCACACACTTATAACGGTTGGAGCATCCTATGGTCATGTGATCACAATTTGCCAACTTCCTACAAACAAAGTTACTCCACCAGCCACCCTGCATTTGTGCACTTTTGTACATCCTCAGTGAACCTTGTTGCATTTGTGCAATGCCTGTCTGGACACTCACACACCCTCCATCACCTGACAGCCATTCTCCTGAGGCCATCCATGCTTGTGCTGTGCTTTTCCTGATACCCAAACAGTGTCCCCGAGCCTCACTATGATTGTGCCATGTTTCCACTGATACTCATGCACCCGCCTTGGCCATTTGTGCTCTATGGGACCCGTGTACCACTGAGCTTCTGCTGTGCTGATCAGTTATGCATCCTTCCTGGCCCCTCACTTACCCTTTGTAAGCATTGTTGAGCACACATCACACCTTCCTGGCCACTCATGCATCCTCCCTTATCTGGCAGAAGACATCAGTAAATAAGCTCTAATATGAGTACTGTTGTATTACGTTAGTTAGAGTTTGTTTATATATTGTGCACTGTCTAGGTCCGAAATAATCTCTAATGCTGTTTTACAGTGAAATTTTCATATAACTTGCTACTTGATTCTTTTACCTGGAGCTGCAAATAACAAAAATTTCACCATTTGCTATGTTTGTGTACCTATTTAGCATTTTTTTTCTGTGGCAACAGAAGCATAAGCTATGTAGCTTTGTTACTCTGCTTCATTGCACTGTGCATGGCCAAATTAGGTACAGTATATGAGTGGGGAAGAGTAGCCGCCTTGTGTTCACTATTTATTTTATTTGATTTGATTTATACCTGGTCAAAGGGAACTTGAGGCGGCTTTAGAACTCTGAAGATGGTTAACCATCAAGCAAGAAATAAATTGCATGACATGAATAGCAGACTATAAACTCTGAATTCTGTGATGGTGAGGATTCCTTTATTATAGATCCTTGTAGACTACATTGTGAGGATTCCCTTAGTATAGTACATGATCACCCTTTCTACTTCTGCATTTATTGTGAATACTTTGTTAACATTTTTTAAACTAAACTCTAGATAATTTAGAAATGGAGAAAATAAAGTGTGTGTGTGTGTTTAATACTGATCTAATCTTGAATTGTGAGTTGATAAGAAATATTCATGATTATCTGGCACAATTTGAGTTCCCCTTCTACTTTAAGGTCGCTTCAACATTCAAAACCTCTTCTAGTCTGGACCATTCTTTCTCTAGATATATGGTAATACACTGTGAAAGTGTTCATCATGCCTGGATGGACCCTGCTGATAAACTACTGCCTGGAGATCTTTCCAAGTGCTAATGTGTCAAAGTGCCTCTGAGCACAGAATGAACATCATTAGTGCATTCTAAAGGTCATATCTGCTGAAGTTAGCTTGTACAGTCCAGGGTTGAAGATGATATTCTTTTTGAAGGATTTGGATAGGATTTTTGGAACCAGGCATTAAAGAAAAAAACCTGAATTGCTGGGAGAAGTGTGTATGTAAAAATTGCCTAATTGGTAATATGTTTTATAAGAAGTAGCACTATTAACTTAGATCACAGATTTGATGTTCTTGGATCCTTTGAAATTTTGCAAAGTTGAATTATTCTTAAAGCTGTTTAGGTGATAATGATATAAAAATATAACAGGTGAGATCCAAGGTCTAGTATTGATAAAATAATCATATAATTGGCAAAACTAAATACAAGCCATTCTCCGAGGCTCGTGATGGGCTCGGTAACGTCATGAGCTCCGCCCCCTCTGATGCAAGTCAGACTTCAAATAGGGGTGGAGCTCCTGTCAAATCCCAGATAGTACATGCCTCTTAAGAGGCTGGTCAGACTTGCTTTCAGCAAATCTTCTATTAATTATAGTATTTATTTAAATCCTGTGTTATATTCATAACATCGTTATCAGTGTCAACTTGGTGTACACTTTCATCTACGAATGCTATAAGCACAGCCATCAGATTCTTCTGCCTGACATTCAAATACAGTAAGGCAAACTTTTTACCATGAGGCTGAGAGAGAATGAATTATCTACCATTCAAGCCGGGGACACATATCCAAAGCTAACTCTTGAGATGGACAATTAGGCAGTCTGAGGTTCCGGGGCTCTGGCAGTTAGTGAAAGCGGCCAAGAGCTCTGGACAGAACACTTTTCAGTAATTTCTCAGTTTGCCGTTTTTTTCAAACACGTGTAGATGTGTTCAGTGTCCCAGCGAGATGTCACCTCACAGCTGTTTACCCGGACTCTAGCAGTTAGTGAGAGCGGCTATAGGAGCCCGGCAAGGAAAAAACTTTTAATTCAGTTTGACTACTCGAAACGTGTATGCTCATTTAGAGTTTTGATAAAAGAGATGCTTAACAGCTGATACCAGGACAGGCAGTTAGCAACAGTGCCCAATGCAGCCCGGTCAGTCAGAATCTTTCTCCTCAGTTTTGCCTCTATAACACACGTGTAGTCGTGTCTTGAGGTTTGATAACTAAGAGCCTTATAGCTGATTCTGGGCAGACAGTTAGCGAAAGCTGCCAGAAGCCCGAAAAGAAACTAAAAAATTCTTCTTCAGGTGCTATTTATTTATTTTATTTATTTAGATTTATACCCCGCTTCTCTTCCCCAGTCAAGGGGAACTCGAAGCAGCTATCAAAGCTTTATACTGTTAAAGCTAGTTCAGAGGCTCAGGCAGTTAGTTCAGGTGGCCATTCAAGCTTGAACAGCAGAGAAATTTAAGTACCTCAGCTTCCCACCTTTTTCTGTTACCTCAGATGTACGCGTAGGAGCCATATTACAGGGCTCAATCTACATGCAGTCTAATTCCAGGCAGTCGATGAAGAGCTGCAAGGGTCCACATTCATACCTTCAGAATTACAGAGGAAGTAAGGAACATTAATTATTGTATTCATCCATTTTTTGGGACTCATTGAGTGAGGATCCAAGCGAATGGATCTTTAAGGCACTTAACGTCTTATTAAATCAAAGGGGATTACCTTTTTAAAAAAAGAGAGAAGCTTTGGGTTTCCACACATGTGCACAAGACCAGCTGTCCTGTACGCATGTGCCGGTTCCGCTTGGCGGCCTTTCGGGTCCCCCAGGATGAAGGGTCCCTCCCCAGCCTGCCTGGGGCAAGGGGAGGTGGCAGTGGCCGCCCCGCCACCCATTCCCAAAGAGGGGAAAATGCCCCTCTCCAGCTGGAGCCCTTCTTAGCTGCACGGACTGCTCTCCTGCTGCTTGCCTGGGGGGAGGGAGGGAAGGTCCAGACCATGTGTTCTTGCCAGCAGCTCTGCGAGGAAAATGAAACTGAAAGTGCAGGAAGCCAGTGCGTATGCGCGTTCCAGAATGTGGAAGAGAAACAAGTGATGGCTCTGCCTGCTCAAAGAGATGGCTCTGCGTGCCACTTCTGGCACGTGTGCCATAGGTTCGCCATCACTGATCTAGAGTACTTCTGGGAGAACCATGGAAAACTGCAGGTGAGGGAATCTTCTCAAGCGATCAGTCTTAGCTGGAACATATATGCCAAATCTATATAAAATATGAGTGAAGGAGAAAGACAAAAACAGGATGTTGTTGGACCATTAATGATACAATAGTGCCTTGGTGTTGGAATGGGACAAAGTTTTCCAGTCTAGCCTGATGATGGGCACTGTTTATTACCTCTTTCCCTAAGCCAACACTGATCACAGGCAGAAGATGCCTTCAGGGTTTTTTTGACTATATTGTTGTGTGGAGTAGGGATGTTCATTTCCCACTTTTTAACTTGCAAATTCCTATTTACATCATCTTTTTGAAGTTGTGCTCTGCCCAGACTACACTTATGCCAATGTTGGTGGAGTTGTAGGGCTCAGGATGGTCAACTTGTTAATCTCTGTAAGCCTCCTGGAGTCATTGAGAGTGGTTGGGCAGCCGTATAAATTTTCATAAACAAACAAGCAAATAAATGTATGTAGATATGTAGTGTATGCATGTATGTTGTGATGGGCAAGGCATCTAAAAGGATATGGGTCATTCTATCATCTCCTTGAACTTACTGATCTATATATCCTTCCTCCAAGTGGATTCAGCAGTAAAATATCTAGGTCCAATTTTACTCTTAAGGGTAAATTTGAGGTTATCAATAAGTGCTACTAATTAACCACGAATACACGATTATGATATTGATATGGAGTTGCTATTTGAATTATTTAGCATGAAGCATCGTCTTACCTTATTATCTCATGACATATGAACTAATTTTAGTGTAACATATTATGTAAGATCTCCTAATGAGATGTACTGAAATAAGCTTATGCAGCCTTTCCGTGGTCTAATGGGATGTCCACTATGTTCTGAACATTATTTGTAATTCTTGGAAAAATGACCAGATTGAACAACCACTGATATAAAGTATTAATATGTTTAAAAGACTCAGACTGAAAAACATACCCAGTACAAGACAAAAATCTAAGACTCTAAAATACAATTCATTATTTCTTGTTTGACTCCAGAAAATCCTGCCAGCAAGCTCCATATCTTATTTGCTGGGTGACTGTTTGCAGCTTGAGCTTCTGCTGTGATTCAACTGGGCTCTCTTTCAAATCTTTCCTAATCCTCCAAAGAACTTTAATTAAAACTGGACTGACATTAAATGTGCACTTGAAAACCTTATGTAAATGAAACAGAAGGCTGATATTTCTTTGTTTCAGCAATTCTTGCTTCTTTTATGAAAACAGCAACTTTTTTTTTCTTTTAAAGAAGCCAGTGTTGGAAGAAATATCCATCTGGGGTTCAGTTGCAAGTGGGGAGAAAGACCTTGGAAACATGGAAGCTGTTTGGAAAGATGGTTTATTGATGAACAGGACCATGTGGCTTGGAGATCCTGGGTGAAGAAAAGGGAAGAGAGTCCCTGGCTTTTATGCCCTCTCTGGCTTTGAACTTCCTGGGGCGCAGGAAGAATATCCTGATTGGTTGCTGTCAGAGGTCATAGCTAGCTTTGTAGGTTGTCCGTTGTGCTAAGTTTGGTTGAAACTTGGTGGGTGGTGCAATGAAGAGCAATTAAATGGCTTTGCCTGAAGGAGGTAGATCTTTGTTATGTAGAATAGACTGGTCCAGGCCTTAATGGCCCATTAACAAAGGTGTGTGTGGGGGGGTGAGTTTCTGCCTCTCTGAGTTTCTACTTCTCTTTTAGGGGAAATATTCTGCCTTTTTAGTGTATCCTAAAATATTTCATTTTTCTAGGAGGGGGTTACCTTCCAACACCAGTAGCAGTGAGAAAAATGTTGATAGTTCTCACTTCGGAGCTTGGTATAAATTTAAATGGTTTGATAGGTGAATCTCTGCAGAATGGTAGACATATTTTTATATGATTGGTAGAATGTTAGGATGGACTCCTAACATTATATTTCTTTTTGTCCATGAGTTGAATGGGTAAAGGCAAAATACTCTCTCTTCTACCCCATTTGAATCTGGAGAAGAATTAATGATCCAATATTGCAGTGAATGCTGTTTCTTACTCTGCTAAACCTTACACACTAGTCAGAGTTTTCTTTAATTTTTGAAAGCCATGCAACGGCTCTTATACCAGTCTTTTGAAACCTAGTGTCCTCTGTGGCCAAACTGTGGTTATTTGTTCAGTGACAAAACTGGCCAAAAGAAGCATGCAAGATAGATAGATTTTAACAACTAGGTATTCAAGAATGATAGAGCAACAGCAATAGCACTTACTTATATATCGCTTCATAGTGCTTTACAGCCCTCTCTAAGTGGTTTACAGAGTTAGCATGTTGCTTCCAACAATCGGGCTCCTCATTTTACTGACCTCTGAAGTGAACCTTCAGCAGCTCAGAATTGAACTCCTAGAGTAAGCAGTGAGTTGTCCCGCAGTACTGCATTCTAATCGTTGTACCACCCACGGCTCTTAACTATGTGTTTTTCTTCTAGTTTGTATCTTCTGATTTGTAATTTATTTTCATAGGAGTATAGTCAGGGATGGGTTCCTAACCGGTTCGTATAATAACAGGGTTGCGCTGAACCGGAAAGAATATCACTATTGACTTTGTTCACCTGTCCCATTGCAGAAGCGCCGGCTGAACAAGTACGCTCTGACGCAGCACGTTGGACTCCGCGATCTCACAGCCAGTTAAAATTAGCTGCC
>JANHGC010003121.1:7698-20177 GCA_027560395.1 Boaedon fuliginosus | reverse complement strand
GAAATCTGGGAGTGGGTGCCATGGGCTTCAGAAGGCCACAAATGCTGTGGCACAAATATACTTCTTTAAAAAAAAAACCCGAGCAAGGCTGGGTAAGAAGCTAGTATATCTATAAAAGAGACTCTCTCTGTGTGTATGTATGTATGTTCCATATACATTCTTTAACGCTTAGACCAATTTCAATCAAACTTTCCACACAGATATCCCACCCTCCCCTAACAAACACTGTGGGGGTAACACAGCCCTAACATCCATGGGAGGGTCTCTGTCCCGTAAAAATAGTGCCAATAACGTGCACTAGACAGCTACGGATGCGAGACACCTACGGACTGATAGAGATACTAATCTACAGCTTTACAGACACGCCACTCACCTCCTGCCTCTCCCTGGGCTGGAGAGGCAGGAGGAAGGCACCAGTGAGGGACGACAGCTTTACAAACAGGCCGGAAATGACAGTTTTAAAGATCTTTCCCATCGCAGCCTTCTCCAGAATCCTGAATGACTAAACTTTTCTTGCCGGGAATGACAGTTTTAAAGAGTCCCAGATCTTTCCCATCGCAGCCTTTTCCAGGATACTGAATGACTAAACCTTTCTTCTCCCTCTGTCTCCCTCACCTCCTGCCTCTCTCTGGGGCGGAGAGGCAGGAGGAAGGCACCAGTGAGGCACCCACTGGGGGGCAAAGTAGGCGGCAGTGGAGGAGGTAGGACATTGACAGACCCAGTGGGGACACAGCAGCAGGCATCACCCACACAACATCAATACACATACTTCTTAAAAAAACAACAACTCCAGAGCAAGACCGTCTTTTATATTCTTGTCAAGAACGAATTGTGGTTGTAATAAGAGATGAAGCTTGGCTCTTCAGTGATTCATCTTACTATGACAAAGTAGTATCCTTATGGAATTGAATTATGGCCTGCTTAAGAACCCTTGTGTTCTTTATTCTCATTCGTTGCTTCACTGAAAAATTCGTTTGGTTTCTTCTACCCCATTTCAATTGAAGATGATGAAGAGTAATTTGGACCTGCGAGAGGGATCCAGTTGGTTGATAGAGCCCCCTGAGATTCAGGTTGGTGTGGTTAAGAGGCCAACCAGATCTGGGATTGAGTTAAGAACCATCTAGAAGAGAAGAAGCATTCAAGCTGTGCTTCTTAACCTTGAATTCCCCCCAAACGTTGGATGTCAGAGTACCTGTTATTTTTCCATTTGAAAGAATTTCATAATGATAGCCTGCAAAACAGCCCTTACAATCAGTGCAGCCAACAATGTTAGTATGGCTTATTGATGCCCTTAAATGCAAGGTACATCGTTAACAGATTCATTAAGCTGTGTGGAAGGCTATTCAACCCACAAAAGAATGTCACTTGGCCTAAACTTCAGTTATATTATTCCATCCCACCCTTTACCAACTCTGTAAAGAGTTTAAATCGGTTTAGCAGCCACATGAAATTAAAAAAAAAACCGATACAAACTCGCTGGAAGCCATTCTGTGGCAGTAAATGCCCACCTTTCTCTTTCATGTCCAAGTGTTGCTCCACACCAGGATTCAGGATAGATTTTTTACGTGTTCTAGAATGAGAAAGGCATTATTACTATAGCTATCGCTGCCGATGCATTTGGGAAGCGGGCCCCAGACTTTTCAGGCTGGTCTATGAAGAGAACATGCAACTGGGAGCCACGAATTGGACAAAAATGCTCAAGAGGAAGCATCGTTCAGGTTAAACAGCTCTCCCTTGGATTATAAAAATATTCCGAACAGCGAAAGGGCCTGTTTCAAATATCCATTCTTCTCCCGAAGCTCTTCATACAGCAGAGCTAAGCCCGAATTAAGCCTTGAGGGCTGGATATTCAATATTATACAAATTACACCTTTCTAAAGCTAGGCAGCTTGGCTCAGCACGAAAATGCCATCCGAGAGGCTTTACCGAGTACTTAAAAGACATAGGCCATATGCCTCCAATCTCCGCGTGCATAACTCTTGCATACGGTAATGCAAATATTAGAAATATTTATTGGGATGTACAATTGCACAAGAGGGTAAGGCAATTCATTTCCCACCCTGGTTGTACCCAAATGATTTCAGTTAATTGACATCATCCCACACACGCTTAGATGCTGTTTGGTTCCTCTTCGTGCCTTCCCATCTGGGATTGGCAGGTGGGAATGAGGACAAGAGCTTCTGATTCCCTGATGGATGGGCCCAGGGCTTCAAAAACTGCAGGGGCCTCTTCGTTTTCTTTGCATCTGGTCGCCCAAGACCCTGTTTCAGCTATCTTTTAATTCCATTTTAATTAACTAATCTCAGGCTATTTTTTGAAAGCTGCCATCACATTTGATTTATTCCCCCAAATGAACATATCACTTGGATTAACACATCTTCCAGTTTTATCACCCAGCATCACAGGGCTAACAGAACCCCTGAGCATTCATTTATGGTTACAGAGGTTTTGATAAAAAAAATTGATTTGTGGCTATCATAAGTAAGAAGTGGGGTGTGTGTGTGATATGATTTTTCTCAGACCTTTGAGACCGCCTGCTGCTACCTTATGCCTCCCAGCGCCCGGTTAGATCCCACAGGGAGGGCCTGTTCCGGATCCCATCAGCCAGACAATGTCGGCTGGCGGGTCCGTGGGCTAGGGCCTTCTCTGTGGCGGCACCATCCCTATGGAATACGCTCCCGGCGGAGATTAGAACCATCCCTAACTTACCTACATTCCGCAAAGCCGTTAAGACCTGGCTTTGCAAGAAAATATGGAATTGAGACCACGGAATTGAGATCTGTTCTTCCCTCTGTATGGTTGGATGATATGTTTGTGTAACTTTTGATTTTATATTGTATAGATATGTTTTAAATTGATTGTACGCCACCTCGAGTTCCCCTGACTGGGGAAGAGAGGCGGGATATAAATCTAATAAATAAATAAATAATAAATAAATAATAAATATAGTTTTGTAGCCACCAATAGACTGAAGCAAAGTTTCCAAGAAAAACTGACTACAGAGTTGTAGTAATATCTGGTATTCATAAACTTAATTTGATTAATCTATGGAGACAACTAAATATAATTAAATTTATTATAAAAAGATCTTCACTGGAACATATTCTTATCAGAATTTTTAAAAATGTATCTTTCTATACTGAAGTACAATTGACTGAAAATAGATCAATAGTCTCTTATTAGAATATCGGATCTTGCTATGTTATTAATATTATTTATTTATATGTGTATGTCCTCAAATTCTCTACAAATAAAAAAACATTAAAACAAAAGAAAAAGAAAAATTAATAAAAATAAAGAATAGAAGATGGCAAGGATGACCCCCCCCCAAAAAAAGGAATGAAAAAAAAATCTGCACAATTCAAGAGGGTGAGGCACCATTGCCAAAGGTTTGTCATTGAGCCTGACCCTTTGAAAGACCAGCAGGATAAGGGACATGATCCAATTTTTAGGGGAAACATTCCGGGTACTGCTATAGATAGGTACATTTCTGGGGGCCTGATAGATGGCATTGTTTAATCAAAAGAACCCAGAGTGCCTGGCAATCCTGGCAATCCAAATTGGCCAGGTAGATACTATAAGAGACAGGCAGCCCCTTAAATAATAAGCCTTTATGCCATATAGGAGTTCATAGGTAATGACCAGCCCCTTGAACCACACTCTGAAGCAATGATGATACATGGATATATAACTTTGATTTTAGGTTTTGAAGATTAGTATAACTCTGTTGTTACAGAAATGGCTTGAAACACTCAAGAAATGTAAAGCAAAAGATGGGGCTGTGACTTTTTTTTGTACCCTGCTACACTGAAAAAAATCAGAAGTCACTACTTTTTTTTCTTCCCCTTTCTTTTTCTCTGCACCTCTCTTCTTTTCTCTTTAATTTGTCTATTTTTCATAGAAAACCTATTTGTATTTTATCTTATAAAAATATTAAATAAAATATTAAATAAAAATAGAAGCAAGTATGATAAAATGGAAGTTAAGATCACAGTGAAATTTAAGATGGCATTCATAATTGTCACAAATTAAGTGAATATACATGTCCCAGGATAATGTTGCAGGATCTAATCTGGGTCTGTCACTGGGACCAGAGGTTTTGTCTTCTGAGCTTTCAGACTTGTGCGGGAGTCCATCTTCTGGGAACTTCTCTCCAGCAGAGTGTGTTTTTCTCTGTGTGGTATTTATAACACCTTTGTAAGTGGCCTTTTAGAAGTTGATTGAGGTGTGTTGATGGCTGGCTTTTAAGACATTAGCTGTCATTTGCTTGTGCTGCCCAGGCCTTGCCTTCTAAGTACTTGATAGGCTGGTGGTAAATCAGCACTCCTATTGACTGATGAGGGGCCTGTTTCCCAGGCTTCAATCGCTTTCCTGGCTGTGATTCCATCTTCTCTGACATACAGTCCATAATGGAGGAACAAACAGCTAGGCAATTACCATTTTTAGATGTACTTGTCAACAGACAAGAGGATAGAAGGCTAGAAACCACAGTTTATCCCAAAGCCATCAAAATCCATGCATTCTGAATTTCAACATTAACCATCCATTGTCACACAAAATGAGTTGCATCAGAACACTGTATAGCAGGGTAAAAACCCACCATAGTACCCAGCAAGCCTAACAACTGGAGAATAGGAACAATTCAAGCAGAATGGGTTGGGTACCCCCAATTATTTGTCACAAGATGCTGCACAACACAGTGGAGAGAGGAAGAAAAAACGTACAAGACCACCCACATGGCACACCTTGCCATACATCAAAAACATTTCAGAAGCTGTAGAACACAGCTTTTGATATCTGCAAATGGGCATCATACACCACTCAGAACTACTATACAACTTCTGGTTTGACTTCTGGCAACTCTGGACATGAAATCCTCAAGCTCCATGGTTTTGCCCTAGGTCTACTGGCCCAAGGGGTCCTAAAGGAGCCTAAGCCATCCTGAAGGGATGGTGAAGCAAAAAGGAACCATCAAGTGGGTCGAAGAGCACTGCATCACCCCTCCCTGCTTTAGTTTTTTTCCTTGTAGCCAACGGTCAGCAAGTCAGGGGTCATTATGGCCACCTCAAAGTCAGGACCACTCTGAAAACAAGAATGTGCAGGTGGAGATTTGAAGTGCTGAGTGGAGGCTGGTGACCAGGTGAGACAATTCTTATTTACATTTAAACCCCAGAATAATTAGCTTGGAAAGAGACTTCTAAGAGGTTGATTTAGCAATGAATACTCTGATTAAGAAGAATACCAATTGGAAAAAAATTCCTATTTGTATTTGATTTTTGTCTGGATGAGAAGTGATTGTATGGCTAGGCTCTAACCTTCCAAAAGAAACTTAATTGGGAAGCACTAAGATTGGTCAAATTAAAGCTCAGAAGCTTTAAATAGCCAAAATGAGCGAGAAGGGGAGTGAATTGGTGGAAAAGCAGACAACATCGTCTCCGGGATATTTCCACAGAGCAATAGAGATGTACGATTTAATCCTTGAAATAGGCAGAAAATGTTGGACTCTCTGAATGCAAATCCAAATAGTGTGGAGTTGGTCAGGGATGGGTTTCTAAACCGGTTCTCATAATAACAGGGTTGCACTGAACTGGAAATAATATCATTATTCACTTCGTTCACCTGTCCCATTGCAGAAGCGCCAGTTGAGCAAGTACACTCTGACGTGACACGTTGGAGTCCGCGATCTCGCAGCCAGTTAAAACTGGCCTCCAGGCCACACACTGCTGAATCCACACACACACCTCATTGTCTTGCAGGCGGCATGTTTTAACTGGCTGCGAGATCACGGACTCCAATGTGTCTCATCAGAGTGTACTTGCTCAGCCGGTGCTTCTGCAATGGGACAGGTGAACAAAGTGAATAATGATATTCTTTCCAGTTCAGCGCAACTCTGTTATTATGCAAACGGGTTAGGAACCCATTCCTGGAGTTGGTGGAATTGATGCATGAAAAGATGGGGCAATGGACCAGGGAGGAGGAGAAATATGAAGAAGTCTGAACAAGCTGTATTAGAGGAACTGACAGAGCCCTATAATCAAAACAAGGAAAACAATGTACAACAAAAGATATTCGCAAGAAAAAAATTGTGCCTGCAAAAAAGATATGAGAAAATAAAAATGTTAAAACAATTGGAAATACTAATAGAGGAACTAGATGGTGACGAGAATTTGCAACAGGAAGAAGCTTGGGGACTAAATAAAAATAGAGAGGAGGTGGAAGAAGGAAGCCTGGGAAGACGAAGGGAAGACAAAGAAGGCCAACACTCACTAGAAGAAGATGACAGGATGATGGCTAAACAGCAGCCATTTTGAATGTATAATTAACTAGACTATTAGCATGTGAATGGCAGATATGAATACAGGAGAAAACTAGCAAGTACTTGATACAAAAGAAATGTTAATATCTAGTAGAAAAATAGTTTTTGTAGTAATGTAAGTTTTTTATTAAAGCTTGTGTTTATTGCGAAAATTGATGGGGAGTGAAGCAATCAATACCTTTATTAAGATTATTAAAGTTATGGTGACTTTAATGAGATGATGGAACTCAATGAAAGATAAATGATGTAAAACTGGTTAATAAGAAATCATTATAAACTTCCAGATTTGGTAAAAAAAATGTTAGAGCAAAAACTTACAATGATGGACAGAATGGTGACAGAAGCAATTAAAAAACAAAAAAATGGGAAAGTGCCAGGAAGGGATACCTGCAGAATTTTACAAGTCATTACAAGAGGATGTAATGGTCCCGTTATTGGAGATATTTAATGATCTAATGGAAAGAGCTAAGCTTCCAGACACATGGATCGAAGCATATATTACACTCATTCCCAAAGAAGGAACAGATTCTCAAAAGATAAAGAATTATAGACCTATTTCCTTGTTAAATGTGGACTATAAGATTTATGCCTCAATAATTGCAAAAAGATTGAAAAAATATTTGATTGTCTTTATACATACAGATCAGAATGGTTTTCTATCTAAAAGACAGATTAAAGATAATATAAGAACTGTATTGAATTCCTTGGAATACTTTGAAATGCATCCTGAGAAAGAAATGGCAATGATGTTTCCAGACACCCAGAACCGCTGTGCAGTGAAGGGGAAAACATGCGCCAGCAGGGAGAAGAGGCTGCAGGCCACGCAACATTTGAAAACAGGCCGCAATTGGCCCCCGGGCTGGACTTTGGACACGCCTGGTCTAGAGCAAGAATTAAACATTCAGATTGTGAAGAAAGTCAAATACCTGGGAGTTCAACTAACAGCAAAATGTACTACAATTAAGACGGACAATTATGATAAACTAATGAAACAAGTTAAAACTAAGTTGGAAAATTGGAAGAGTTTACAGTTATCATTAATGGGAAGAATAGTGACAGTCAAGATGAACATACTACCAAAATTTTTATATTTATTTCAGACTATTCCAATACAATTAAAAAAAATTTTTTTTTGAAGAATTAAACAGGACCATTTTAAAGTTTATCTGGCAAGGGAAGAAACTAAGAATTAAATTAAAACTATTACAAGATGCAAGACTTAGAGGTGATTTTGATCTTCCAGATTGGGAACTATACTATCAGAGTGTGGGATTGGTATGATTGAAAGAATGGATACAACTGAGGAATGCAAGATTATTAATACTGGAAGACCATGATTTGCAAACAGGTTGGCATATATTCTTATGGTACCAAGGAAGTAAAATGCATGGATATTTCAAACGACACGTGATGAGAAAGGCATTATTGACAATATGGGGAAAACAACATTATATAAAAATTCCAGGATGGATATCAATAATAAAAGCAATTATTCTTTGACAATATCAACAGCATACAGAGAAAATCTATATAAGATGTTTTATAGATGGCACTTTTACCCAGTGAGATTGACGAAAATGTTTAAAAACAAATCTACTAAATGTTGGAAGTGTCACCAAGTGCCGGGATCACATTACCATATGTGGTGGACATGCGAAGAACCAAGAAAATATTGGCTGAAAATACGAGAACGGTTAGAAAAAAATGACATTACAATATATTGAAATGAAGCCTGAAATATTTCTACTGGGAATAATACCAATAACATATTTATTTATTTTTATTTATTTGATTTATACCCCACCTCTCTTCCCCAGTCAAGGGGAACATATAGTAAAGAAGACATATACATTGAATTTTTGATGCATGTTTAAATTTTTTTAGAGTGATAAGATTATGAAAATGACAGATATGAGAAATGTGATAAGATCTGAAGAGAAAAAAATTACCATTAAATTGGGTTCCTTTTTGTTTTTTTCTTGCCATTTTAAGGTTAATCTATACTATTGTAGAAAATGGTAGAATATTATTAGCACTGAGATAAAATTTTAAAAAATGAATTAATATTGAGTTAAAAAAATGTTCAACAACAAATTAGTATAATTATAATGGATTGTAAAATTGATTATCGATACATGCTTTACTTGATTGTAAATGATAAGATTATGGAAATGATTTAAATATGAGAAATGTGATCAAACTTGAAGAGAGAAAGCTTATTGTTATTAAATATGTAGATGCAATTGTAACCCCAAACAGACAAGAAATGTATTTGTAAAATAAAAATAAAAAACTTTGCTAAAAATACAAATTAAAAATACATAACAAGGACATATTATGCATTGCAAAGATCACTTGGAGGTGGCAGATACTTCCAATATGATCTACCAAATCCACTGCAACTGTCCCTTTGACTGTGTAAGGACAGATGAAGAGGAAGAAAACCACCAGATTGCAAGAACGCAAGCAAGCAGTCAGATGAGGAGACCCAAATTCATTGGTAATCTCACACTACAATGAACAAGGATATACATTCAATTTTTCAGCTACTAAAATTGTTGGATGAGCAGACACAAAAATAGCCAGGGAAGTTATTAAAGCCTGGAAAACAAGCCCTCATCAGTCAACAGGAGTACTGATTTACTACCAGCCTATCAAGTACTTAGAAGGTAAGGGCTGGGCGGCATAAGCAAACAACAGTAAATGACATAAAAAAAAAAACAGTTATCAACACACCCAATCAACGTCTAAAAAGGCACTTACTACAGGCACTATAAATACCGCACATAGATAGCACACATTCTTCTAGAGAGAAATTCCCTGAAGATGGTCCATTTTCTGATTAAGAAAAGAGATAACCAAAGGTTGGAGAAGAAGCTACAACATTTCAATGCATATATTCCTGTCCTCTATGTCCTCACCATTACTTGGGGCTGGCCCAACCCCCAGCAGTGCCCTAGGCAAGGGGAGGGGTATTCCAGGGGCAGGGCTTGGGCAGCTCACTCCCCCTGGCCTGGGGGTGGGGCTTGGGCAATTCACACCCCCACCCTGGGAGTGGGACTTGGCAGGGGGACATTGAGCATTCAATTTTTTCTAAAAGGGGCGGTGAACCAACAAAGTTTGAGAAACACTGATATACATTCATTCATATATGCTGCGCCGGCACTGCTCTGACCCACGCATCGCTAACAACCACATGGGAAGCTCTCAGTGAGAAGCCCCTCCTTTGGCTCATTGCTCAGGCACAGCATGGGAGCCAGCTGAATCCTCTGCTGCCCACCAATTGGTTCCTGGCACCCCCTAATTCCACATGGAGCTTCCAACGCCCCCTTAGACTGCTCCAACACCCACTAGGAGGCAGTACCACCCACTTTGAGAACCACTGTTATATATGTTGTATTTTTTATATTTGTTGTTAGCTGTCTCAAGTTCCCCTTGACCAGGGAAGAGAGGCAGGGAATAAATCTAATAAAATAAATAAAATAAATAAAATAAATTGTACATATAGAGGCTGTCAATGATGAGGATGCTACTGTAGCTCAGTGCAGGGAGGAAGTTATTTCCACCACCAAGGCTCCTAAGAAAGCAAAGAAGAAGAAGGGGTCAAAGGTCAGCAAAGCTGTACAGCCTAGCATAGAAACACAGGAGGTACAGGGAGCCACAGTGTAGACATTGGGAAACCACTACATCGATGTGCCCATATATTGCACAGGAAGCTAGCCCATGCCAGTTTTAACACAATCAGAAAATTGCAGGAATGCTCTGAGGGGCTAAATCTTAAAGTCTGCAAGCTGTTCTTGGATTGTGCCATTTGCAAGCAGGCCAAGTCCAAGGTGGCTCCCACACAAATTTCTCCACTTGGAAGACTGATCGCCCATATCAGCTCATCCATACAGATGTAAGACTTTTTCTGGAATCACTGGGCTGTAAGCAGTATTTCTTGACTGTGGTCAATGATTTTTCCCGTTTTGGCCATGTTTTCACCATGCGGGAGAAGACTAATGTTCTGAAAAATTTACAGTACTTATACAGATTGGGGGAAGCCCAACATGGCGTGCGCATTACGCAAATTCAAAGTGACAGAGGACTGAGTACACATCATGCCAGTTCCAGAATTGGGTCAGGGAAAAAGTCATAAAACACTTTACAACTCTACCCTTCACTCCTCTGGCTAATGGGGTGGTAGAACAACGCAATGGTGTGTTGCAGACCATGAAGGACAGTTTGTTAGCAGATGCCAAATTGGACCATGCATACTGGGGCGAGGCTATAGTTTTTGCAAACTATATGCTAAATAGGACTTGGAGCAGTATCGTTGAGTGGACAACTTACTCACTGCTCTACAATAAGGAGCCCTACCTGGTGCACTTGTGCATTTTTAGATCCAAAGCCTGGGTGCACTTTCCAAAACAACAATGCAGAAGGGGGACCAGGCATCCAAGGAACTAACTTTTGTTGGCTATGCTACAGGCACCAAGGGCTATCACTTTCTGGACTGTAATGGGAGAGTGGTGATCTCCAACTCTGCAACCTTTGCAGAAGATGATAACTGGTCACACATCCACTGTAATGACCTGGCTGTCTACACATCTGGAGGATCCAGCGATGAGCCTGCCATGCCTGCCATGCCCTGTGAGACAAGTGCACCAGTCAACAAACAACAAAAGCATTCTAGAAAGAAAGAACAACAAAGCCAAATAACTCACCTGCTGCAAAGGCCTTCACTTCAACTCCAGGGCCTGCTCTGATGTGACAGCTGCACCACAATGCCCAGGCCTTTCCATCAGCAAAGCGGGAGACGATGGCTATGGTGAATGGGAGGTGGTCAGGAGATCCAACTGCTCCAACAAAGAAGTCCCTCCTAAAAGACTGGAAGAAGAATACATCCTGTCATCAACTCAGTGACAGAGGATCCCAGAACTTGCTCTAATGTCATCAACCTTCCTGATGAGGAACAGAGGAGATGGAGAATTGCTATGGAGAGCAAGATGGCCAGTCTAAAGCAGCTGCAGGTCTTCGTACCCAAACCACTACCACAGGGCAAGAAGACCATTGGCACCAAGTGGGTGTATAAGGTCAAACCATTGGCAAACAATAAGAGCTTATACAAGGTCAGGCTTGTGGCCCAGGGGTTCTCAAAGACGTATTTACAAGATTACTGTGAGACCTACTCACCCACCGTGAAGGCAGAGAGCATAAAAGCTGCCTTAGTCAGTGCTGCGGCCAGGGGCAAGGTAGTCTATCAATGTGATGTACAGACTGCCTGTCTGCATGCAGACTTTGACCATAATCTGTATGTCAGATGTGCCCTTGGGTTTGAGAACTCAGAAGGCTGTACCTGGCTGCTGAAGAAGAGCCTGTATGACCTAAAGCAGTCAGGCAAGCAGTCATATGACTGCCTGACTAAAGCCCTCAACAACATGGGCTACTTGACTACTCCTGCAGATGAGTGCATTTTCATCAAGCGCTCACAGGAGGGGCTAGAGAAGGTCCTCGTTTACGTGGACAACCTTCTCTATATAGGCCCAAGCCAAAGCAGTGGCAGCAGGTTTGCAAAGACTTTGGGAGCCTAATTTACTCTCAAGTCACTCAGTCACATGGACAGATACCTGGGAGTCCACATCACCAGGACCGAGCAGGGGTTTGCACTTTGCCAAGAGGAAAAGATTGTGGAACTGATCCACAAGTACAAGATGGCTGATGCAAAATCTATCAGCACCCCCATGCAAACCGACTTCTGGTGGCTCACCCACAAACTGAGCCCCACTTTTGAGGAGAACACAGTTTACAGGTCAGTGGTAGGACCACTGCTCTACACCAGCAATTGGAGCAGACCTGACATCTCACTAGCAGTAAACTTGCTCCCTAGGCATGTGGAGATGCCCAAACTGTTCCACTGGCTGGCAGCAAAAAGGGTACTGAGGTACCTGGGCAGTACTGCAGGTGCTGCTCTACTGCTAGCACCTACCACAAGGGACAAGGCTGCTTGCACTGATGCAGACTGGGCCCAAGATCCCAAGACCAGGAGGAGCACATCTGGCTTCCTCATACTCCTTTCTTTTTTTTTTAATTAAAAGTTTTTATTGTTTTTCATTTTTTCTTTAGCAACATCTCTTTTCACAAACAGATCCCTCATGGGCATGTTTTCATATTTTCATACATT
>JANHGC010003119.1:136251-146325 GCA_027560395.1 Boaedon fuliginosus | reverse complement strand
AAAAAAAGCAACCCTGAGGGAAAGGAGCCTCGCGGAGGGCCCCCTTCTCTCAAGTGGGGAAGTGGGAGCGCCAAGGAGAGGGCATGATGCCGGAGAGATCGTTTCAGTAGAGAAAGCTTTTTTAGGACTCTCCCTCATCAAACGTGATAAAGAGGCTTGTGGGGTTGGATGGTCGTGGCTCATGGCCAAAAAAAGACTAGTTTTGATAAAAATAATACCTCATCTGGAGTGAAAGACAAGCTTTCCTTGCGAAGGCCTTTTAAAACTGATGATGTACCCTAGTTGGGTAATGAAACCTCTGCAAGAAAACAGCCAATCTCAGAGAGCACATTATATTATATGGTTCTGACAAAGCTGAGGGCAAACAAACACCTCACTGGCCTTATTAATCTACTCTTATTTGCCCACTTTACTAGAACATCATATTATCACAATCAAGAGGGTTCAGTCTGCTAATGACATCCGATTGCTCACTGCTTCCGAATCTTCCCAACGAGGCTCATGTGTGTGACCTCCATCCTTTCCAAGGGATGAGAGAATGGGAACCAAGCCGGTTTTTAAACAAATTAACAGAGTTGGAAGGGACCTTGCAAGACCACACAAACAGGGGACCTTTCGCCAGTTCTCCTCTGTTGTCTTCTATGCAGATTGGGATTCTTGTTCCCGTCTGGATCCACGCAGGGATTAGCACACCTGCCCCTGAACTGGGGGCACCTCACATCCCTCGTAGTAACCAGATGGGATTTCGGGGCCCAGATGAGGGCAGGCTGATGCTGAGAAGATATTGGCCCAGAGAGAAGCCTGTAGAATCCCTGCACCAAGAGGTCTACCTGGACACCTGGACCTCTCGCCTACCTTTTCCCTAATCGGATAACCTGCTATAGAAAACAAGGATGGACCCAGTGCTGCCTCCCATCACACCTTCCTCTCTGCTTTGTTCTTCCTGTAGGTGAAGCACATAATGGGCGGGGAAGAGAAGTTCAGCCTCCCCTTATCAATCCTGGACCATCCATGGATCAGCCACTGGGCTCTTCACAGCCTCCACGGGCAGCTTGGCAGAGGAGAAGGAGAACCTGTCCCAGGTGAGGCGCAATGGTATCCTATGGAAAGCACCTGGCCTGCCTTCTTGTTGCAGGTGCCATCTACCCAGCCGTCGTTCTGCTCTCGGCCCTTATCCAGTACGCAGGAACCGTGTTTCCTCCTGGGATCGATCAACCGCTGAAGGCCCGAATCTGCCAGACGATGTTCATCACTGGGTTAATTTTGGTAAGGGTTTTTCCATTCCTTTTCTCATGAACTGGGACAGAAGAGTTGTCTTGATTTATCCTTTTCTTCAAAGATTAGAATTGGCCTGAATTCATGAGCACCACCACCAATGGAACAGAAACAGTTTCTCAGCTTCATGGGGATGAGGTTGTGAAACTGACTAGTTCATCTGTCCAGTTTTGGAGGCCTGAAGGAGGGACTCCCCTTGTTTTCTTTTCCTTCTTCTCAGAGATGTGCAGTAACAGGCCACATGTCCTGGCATGACTCTACCGATTAAATTTGCCCAAGGCAGAGGACTGAGAATTCTGCTTCAAAAGTAACAAAATCTGAACAATTTATTTATGAGTAGATCTGGGAGTACAATGGGATGATGGTTCTTTTTTAAAAGGATTAAAAAAATAATAATCTTAGCTTGGAAGAATTATCCCTCACTATATTTACATAAAAGGAGTTATTCCCCCACTTGAAGCCCTCCAGCTGGTCAAGGTGTCAGGTCGCATCCCTCCCAGTCGGCTCCCTTCAACACGACAGAAGCACCTGTGCTTATGGAGGTACTCCAATTTGCAAAACTTAATGGTCTGCTACATCTACTCTGCAAGAGCCGCTACCTACTACAGCCTAATTCTCTCTAGTAATTTGGGCAGTAGGGAGAGCAAAAGGATGCATTACAATCCTGAAATGCAAACTCACATCCATGTACAAAAGGCTCAGAGCGTGGTGGCTATACCACTATGTCCATTGTTTCATTCTGAAGGAGGCTCTGCTGGCTGCAAGTTCCATACTGGAGTAGAGTAAGAGTAAGAGAGAAGCCATTCCATTGATGAACTTTCAGAAAATGTCTCCTTAGTTCCAGGCAGCATTTTGCTTTAACAAGCTTCCTCCTTGTCCTCGGGTACTCTGGAGAATAAATCAACCCCTTCATCTCGGTGACTGTCCCTCAAGTTCTGGGCGACAGCTCTCATGTTCCATGCCTCAACTGTTCTCACTACCAAGAAGGCCCTCCTTGTTTCCTGGTTGGATCTCCCTCTCATGATCTTTCACCCATTTCGAGAATAAACAGAACCCCTCTTCCCTGAGATGGCCCTTCAAGTACTGGAAAACTAGACATACCTAGTTCCCTCTTTCGTCCATCATATGGATCAGCTTCCAAGACTCCTTATCGTGTCTGTTGCTCATCTCTGCACTCCTTTCTAGAAACTCGGCATCTCTCTTTATATGATGGGAACCAGAACCGGACACCGTATTCCAAATGTGGCCTCGCTAGTGCCGTATGGAGCGGTGCTGTCCCTTCCTTCCTGTGATCTTGATGCAATTTCTGTGTTGATCCAGCCTAGAACTGCGGTGGCTTCTTTGGCAGCTGCAACCCATTGCTGAGTCACACTTAAGTGGAGGTCCAGCAGGTCACTTAGATCCCTCTCACAGACATTAACTGTTGAGCAAAGTGTGCCTATCCTGTACCTGTGCATCCGGTTTTTCCTGCCTAAGTGCAGGACCTTACCTTTCCCAGCACTCAATTGCATCTTGTTGGATAGGGTCCAGGGTTCAAGTCCGTCACGGTCCTTTTGAATCTTGAGTCTATCTTCCAAAGCATTAGCAATTCTCTTTGTGCTTTGTGTCCTCCACTAATTTGATGAGTGTCCCTTCAATCCCATCATTTATGAAGTTTATACCCAGTGTTGAGGAGCACTGGGCCCCAGACAGGACTTTGAAGTAGCCCACTGCAGGTTTCCCTTCACGCAGTGGCAGCTCCATGTTGAGGGCAGCTGGACATTTCTAGGGTGGTGGCGATGCCGTCTACCCTACGTTGTTCTATCTCACCCAGAAGCAGTCTATGGTCTGCCATGTCAAAGGCCTTATTGAAGTCTAAGTGTGTTACATCCACAGCACTTAGGATCACAGAACCATATAAGGCTGGAAGTGACTTTGCAGGTCTTCCAGTCCAACCGCTTGATCCACTATTTTAGTCACTTTATAAATGAAGGCAATAAGGTTTGCTTGGCATGATCTGTTTTCAACAAACAGATGCTGCCTTCTAGTAATCACCTTTTTCAGACAAATCTGCTGCAATTATCTTTTCTAGGATTTTCCTAGGTATTTGTGTCAAGTTGATTGTCTATAGCTTCCCGGGACCACCCCCACTCCTTTTTTTATTTTTTTGGCCCTTTTTGAAGATTGGAACTACATCAGCTCTCCTCCAGTCCTCTGGGAGTTCTCCTGTGGTCCAGGACCCCTGAAGGTCTTCCTCTGAGATCGCATCTGCCAGATTCCTCAGAACCCTTGCATATCAATCAAAATTGAATTCTCGTTGTCTGTGCTTTGGCCAACAGGGAATTGTTTTAGAGGAGCTGGGCTTGTGCAGTGTCCTCGACGTCTTACGCATTTGGACTAGCGGGATACCCCCTTGTAGGGATCCGTCCCTTGTCATTCGGAACCAGAAGTTTGACGGGGTGCCAGTGAGGATCTACTCAGCCAGGACGGTGCCAACTACAAAAAGAAAGGCTGTGCTTTACTTCCATGGAGGAGCGGGCATTCTCGGCAGCATCGGTAAGGCCACAGAGGCTATCCCAAGCCAACCTCAGACAGCTAAGCTGAGAAGGTTAGGCAATCTCAGGGCAATAACAGCTGGAACCCTAAACACATCTCACGATCCCATGGCGAAACCCTTTCAGGGCGGTTGGCTACCAAAACACAACACGGAGATGTTCATGAAGCCACCTGGCATTCAATGTTTCCCCCTCCCCCTCTCCCTCTCTCTCTCTGTCACACACGCACACGCAAGACACAGACACAGAAATGACTACAGCTATCCACACTAAACCAACTCTATCAAAACCTCGGTTTGCTTTGCCCTCCGCTGCCCTTCACCCCAATGCACCCCGGGGATTCCCCCATAGCTGCCCTCTGAGAAAATAAGCAGGAGAGCTGAGCAGTGACCACGGCCGTCCTAGGGCCACCGCTCGCCTTCAGCAATCCTCCCTCCGAGACTTCAGGCAGGGAAAGGATTTGGTTTGCAGGAGTGAGTCTTCATCCAGTGCGCTCTCCGCTGCTCTTTTCAGATGCCTACGAAAGAATCCTGCGCCACATGGCCAAAGAGGGGGATGCGACGGTGGTGGCGGTTGGGTGAGTGTTTCCTCTTTGCCTCCCTAATCTGCAGCGCTGGGGTGGTGGGAGTGGAAGGGGTCTAGAATTATGACCCAGGCTGACCATCTCGTACAGGAAGGCAGAGACACACAACCGTGCTGGGTCAAGGCTTACGGAATCAACCTTTCCCCAGCTGGAAAGGGTCCCTTAGCCCAGCTGCCTCCCGAGGTCTCCCCTGGGGGGTTTCTTGGAAAGTGGGAGGGATGGGTAATCTTTGGGAACAGCCAGGAAGTGGCTGTATGAGGAAACAAGCGGGGGAGGGGGCATCCCAAGTGGGGAAGGGAGAAACTCAAAAAATAAACTGTTCCAAAAGAAAGCAATGCACCAAGAATCCATAATAAGTCATTTTCTGCTCCTTTTAGATATGGACTTGGGCCAGAGAATCCTTATCCAAACCAGTACACCGAATGTCTGAAGGCTGCTGTCTACCTCCTGAAACACGCAGAGGATTATGCCGTGGACAGTTCCCGTATCATCATTTCCGGAGACAGTTGTGGGGCTAATTTTGCCACCCGCATTTGCCAGTTACTGGTCGACCGCAGAGACCTTCCCAAGGTCCACGCTCAAGCGCTGATCTATCCAGGACTTCAGGCCATGGACTTTTCTTTGCCATCTTATCAGCAGAACTGCAGAGGTCCCCTCTTGTGGAACAAACTGGTTGCCTACTTTGGCTGCCGCTACCTTAACAAGTCAACTTCCCTTATAAATGATATTCTGAAGAGCAGACATGTCCCCAAGGCCACCCGACTGAAGTACCAGAAGTGGATGAATGCCAACAACATCCCCGAACGGTTCAAAGTCAGGGGCTACACAGAACAAGACCACTCTTTGTCTAAATTTGACCCTCAGCTACACGAAGAAGTTAAAGAGGTGCTCTCAGAGACCCTTTCCCCTTTGCTGGCCGAAGATGCGGTCGTCTGCAAGCTCCCTCAGACCTTCCTTTTGACCTGCGAGTTTGATGTCCTTCGAGACGACGGGCTGCTGTACATGAAGCGGCTGACGGACAATGGTGTGCCGGTAACCTGGAGCCATGTTGAGAACGGCATGCATGCAATAATGGCCCTTTTTGGCTATGGCGTCCTGTCCTTTCCTTCAGCAGAAAGGATAGTCCATGATGTCACCGATTTTATCAGATGCTTGTGAGGCCAAAATGGAACCAAGAGAGGGACATCACCTTTTCACCTTATTCCTAAAACGCAGAGAATTTGGTGGCTGAGACTTGAGCTCCCCTTAGGAAAAATGGCTTCAGTGCCGGTCAATGAACTCCGGACGGGGGTCCTCCCCACCGGAACGCAGCTCTTCAGATCAAAGGGACTCTCCCGCTCTGAAGAGCTTTTGAGAAGATGGCCCTCCAGGTGTCCTCAATAGTGACAGGGGTTGTGCCAATGATCCTCACCACCGCCACCCGGATCTGAACAGTGTGTGTGTGTGTGTGTGTGTGTGTGTGCCAGCCAAGGAGGGCCACAGAGGGACTGTGCCTGGAAAAGCAAGACCTTCAACCTTGGGTCCCTTGGCCCCTCCTGACAAAACCAGTGCAGGGCGACCAACTCCTCCCAGGGGCAATTCCAGAATGAGAACTAAAGAAAATACTCTTGGGGTGTGTGTGTGTGTCTGTGTGTGTGTCTGGATTCATCCTTTCAGTGGAACCCCAAGGTCCAGTCCCCCAACGTCAAAAACCCACCAATTCATTTAGAAAATTCCCATCCTCAAGAGGCTGGGGGTGGGGTCTTTGAGGTGGATGTGCGGGAAGCTCCCCTCCAAAGAGACCCGCAGGGAAAATCTGCCTCTCTCTTCAGCCCCCACCCCCACCCCGTCTTGTGTCTAGGGGTGCTGAGCAAGGGGACCACCCTGGCTGATCGAGGCAGGGCTCCGGGAGGCCACGTTGTGCAACTGCAGAAATACGAGAGGCCACCTGCTGACTTCTCAGCCCGGGAGCCTTGTGATTATGCCAGACAGGGCACGGCCCCTGCTTCTCCGCCAGCATCAGATGCTTGTGGCCTGTCTCTGCAGTGACTCAGCTGGGAGAGCGCATGCCAGGAAGCAGAGTCGTTTGGAGAAGAGGTGGCCTCTCAGAGACCTCACGGAGGTAAACAAGCAACTGCACAGGGGTCCTTTGGCCTCTCCTGGGAAGGCTGTTCACCCTGCTCACGAGGAAAGGGCTCCTCTGATCAGCAGCGGCCCTTCTCGGCTCACCCTCTCCTCCTTCTGCTCCCCTGCCCACCAAAACGTACGTCGGGGCTCAGCATCTGAGGCACCACGTATCGATAGCAACCATGTTTGGATCACGGCCAATTCAGGAAAGGATGGAGGCGGACAGCATTGTTTTCACAACCAGGAAGAGCGGCTCAACTATTCAACAGTATATCGAAGGGCCGTATGGCTCGGGGAACCCAACGCAGCCACGTCAAGAAAAGAGGCTCCCTCCACCTCCAGACTCCCAGAGGATGTCCAGGTCTGAGGGCTGACCAAATGCCAGCAGGGCTGTCAAGGCTGTTACGCACCTTCCTGCTCTGCTCTGGGCCTGGGCCGGTTATGATGACCCAGACAGAGATTCCTCCGGGGACTGGCCAGCCTGTGCAGCTCTCCCTCCATCACTGGAAGATAATGACCTGTCCCTCTCCGAGAGGGTTTGGGAATATCTCTTTCCCCCATGTCTATGCTGGTGCTAGTTGGATGGACTCTCTTGGTAGAGAGCCCTCTATTCCAGGAGATTATCCTTTGGACATGCCTAATCCTGCTCTAAATTGGAAGGGATAAGACCTCCTTTAGCACCTGCAGAAATGCTCGGTGAGAACAATGAGTTAAACGAAACTGTTAAGAACTGACAGTGTGATTTGCGAGTGCTCCTACATGCTCCAAGTAAAGGGACTTGAGTAGAAATAGGAGAGGGGGGAAGCAAGCTCAGATCCCTGCATGCCAATGCTCAGAATAAGGAGAACAGATAGGAAGACCTGAAGTCCTAATACGTGAGGGCAAATGTCATTTTGCTGCCATTACCAACACCCATATTGTAACCCATGATTGACAGATATTTCTACGGTAGAAAGACATAAACTGCTCAAAAAGAGGAATTGCACTCTATGAAATCATTACACCTCAAAAGAAATACACGATACCATGGATGAAATCCCTTGAATACATTTGAGTGAATACTAGAGGAAAATGAAATGACATTGATATAGGTGTATATTACAGGTTACCTGACCAGGCAGAGGAAATAGGTGGACTTTTTGCAAATCAATTAGCTGACGTGTGCATGAAACACATCACTGTAGTAATGGGGGAAGTTTACCTGACATCAATTGGGGGACCAGACAGAATCCTAACCTGTCTATCTGACAACTTGGTTGTCCAAAAGGTAAAGGAGGAAACTAGAGGATCAGCTGTCCTGGACTTTTCTGAGGATGAAATAATAGAAGGGATGGAAGTCATGGGGACTCTGCAGGAGAGTGGCCATGCAGGCCCAGGTCACTGAACAAAATCAGACTATTGTTTAAGACAGCTGACTTCAACAAACGAAGAGAGGTCAGGAAGGGGGAAATTAAAAGAATGAGATTATGAAAGCCCAATTTAACACAATACCAAAGAAAGAAGAAAAATAAGAGACCTGAGATAAAGCCAGTGTGGTTGCAGAGTACCAAGATCAAGTATAAAAAATGGAAAGGGCACATCATCAGAAAAGCAAACAGCCCAAATCTGCAAGGACAAAGTCAAGAAAGCTAAGACCCAGAATAAACTAAGACCTGCAACAAATACCAAAATAACCACACACACAAAAAAGTTTATTTCAACAAGAAAGGAATAAGAAGAAATCCAAGGAAATAATAGGTCCACTAATAGGAAAAGATGGCAAGGAGGGGATGGGTAGCAGGGAGAAAGTGTAACTGCTTCATTCCTTCTTCCCCAAAGGGAAAAAAAATAGTCCAACCAACCAGAAGCAGCACCATGGGAGACAGAACAGGAAAGCAGGTAAAATAGGCAAAAAACCTTAGTAAGAGAACACCTTTTGACTTTAGATGAGTTTGAATCACCAGGACCAGACAGTTTCCATTGCAGGGATCAAAGGAAACTGACATATTTATTTATTTTTATTTTATTTATTACATTTTTATTCCGCCCAATTCCCGAAGGAATCTGGGTGGCTTACAACATGGATAGCAATAGCGCTCAGATATTATATACTGCTTATCAGAGCTTTACAACACTCCCCAAGCGATTACAGAGTCAGCCTATCGCCCCCAAACAATCTGGGTCCTCATTTCACCAACCTTAGAAAGCATGAAAGGCTGAGTCCACCTTGAGCCTGGTGGGATTCGATCTGACAACCTGCTGAACAAGTCAGCAGAGACTGCAGGGCTGCATTTAACCCCTGCGCCACCCAGGCTCCTGTTAAACAGAGGTCCAGCCTAGAAATAAGGGGAAATTTCCTGACAACAGTGAGAATGATTAATCAGTGGAACAACTTGCCTCCGGAGTTGTGGGTGTAATCACTGGAGTGCTTCAAGAAGAGACTGGCAGCTATTTGTCTGGAATGGTATAGGCTACAGTCACCTGCCTTGAGCAGGGGTGTTCGACTAGAGGACCTCCAAGATCCCTTCCAGCCCTATGAATTTATGGTTCTCTGAATCAAACGGAGTCAAAATGGTAACTGTTGAATGATGTGTCTGCTCTGTCAAGCCTGGCCTGAAGTGGAAGGAGAAGTGGAAGGGAGAGATCAGCGTCTCTCTCTCTCTCTCTCTCTCTCTCAAATACAGTATTAAGAGGAAAGTTGGTCTGCCTAGCTGTCTCAATTGAGTTTCTTTGTTTGTTGAAGTCAAATGCATATTTGTTGCAAATGTTAAGAAAATTAGATGGATTTTGATTATTTAGAAAGATCTGCACATCAGTTCAATAAGTGAGACTGTCTCATTTTCTAATGTTCACTGTACAATACTAGCAGGCCATAAAATACCAGCCTTAGTCTACACAGAAAATGTAGTGATTTTGTTGGTCTCGCAGGTGGGAATGTGAAGGGCACTGAGAAAGGCACTGGCTTCCTTTTCTTTAAAAAACAAACTTGTAGTAAATTATCAAAAAATAAAATGCTAGTATTTGCAATATACTACAATAGGTTGTATAAATGGGATCTCAATGAACCGGGTGTATACTTATAAATATCTTGGGAGTGCAGCTCCAGGCTCCCTCACCTTCGAGCACCCATTTCTCTCACAACTAAACCAATACAAATATGGTACCTGTCAAGAGCAACATTCCTTGCAACTGAGCTGTTGGGATGATCACCATGCTAAAAATGCTAGGCCACTTTTATTCACTTCTGAATCAAACAAGGAACTGTCATTTTCTTTTCATGGTTTCCGTTTCTGTTTCTGATTTCAAGACCTGGTGAAACACCAATCTGGATCAACCCACAGATCTGCAGACAATAATGGAGGTGTGGAGTTCCCGCAAGGGATTAGTGAGCCTCCCTGTGGTTTGCAAGGTAGATCTTCCGTCCTTCTGAGCTGCAGCAAAGCAACACCATACCCGAGCAGAGACCATCTGCGGGTCTCGCTAGGCAAGGAGGAGAGGAGATTGACCCATTTATGGACTGAAAAAAAGCAACCCTGAGGGAAAGGAGCCTCGCGGAGGGCCCCCTTCTCTCAAGTGGGGAAGTGGGAGCGCCAAGGA
>JANHGC010003119.1:83171-94212 GCA_027560395.1 Boaedon fuliginosus | reverse complement strand
GGAGGAATTTTAAACTCCCATTAACGGACAGGTCCTCAGAGGCTGGTTCTCTTGTGCATAGCTAATAATTTCTAACTCCCCCCCCCTCCGAGAAATTTGGGGAGATGGAAGCAGGGTGCAGAAATATTCCTCCGGGATGGCCCCACATGCTCTGGCGGGGACCTCTGAAGCCGGGCTCTGGACCCTGCAGTCTGATTTCCTCCGCCAGCTTTTTCTGAGGGACACATCCGGAGCGCTCGTGTTCGGTGTCTCTTTTGTTTCTCCTTTTTCACTGTTTAGGTCATTTTGCCACTTTGTGACTTTAAAAAGTAAAAAAGGGACCGTGCGTCTCCGTGCGTCTCCTTTGCGCCCAGTTTCTCCTGATGTGCCCCTGCTCGGTGGCAGTTCTGGCTCTGCTTCCTGCAGAGGGGGCCTTCAGCCTTCAGCCCCGTGGCCTGCAGAGGAGCCCCCCACCCCGATGCCCAGATTCAGAGAAGCGCCAAGGGCCGGGGTTTCTCTCGTGGAACGGTCTGGGAAATTGGTTTTCTCTGCAACGGTGTCCAGTAAATCCTTCCGAAATGCAAGGCCATAAATCAGCCGAAAAGCTTCCTGGGGCTGGGATTGACTTTGCGTGGTGGAGGTTGCTTTCCGTCCCTTCGGAGGGAAGACAGCAACTCTTTATGAAAGGCTAAAATCCATCTCTGTGTGAGTGAGCTTGAAAGGAACTTGACCTGAAAAATCCCCCCTTTTAAAAAAGGAGGCCAGTGTTTGAATTTAGGATGACAAAACGGGGGATTGTTCCTGCAGCTGCATCTGATATCAGCGAACGTCAAATGAATGAGTAAAATGTCTTCGCTTTCATTCAGAGAGCCGAGAGGATTCTTCAACGAGGTGAACAAAGAGGTGCAAAATTCAGATCTGGGGATGTTTCCTTCCGTCGTCAGCTGAGTGTCTGAACATTTGCTAGAGCTCAGCATTGGTTGCTCTCTCTGATGCCTTGCAAAATACCTACGGCCCTTTGATTTCCAAGACGCGACCCTTGGCTGGGGATTTTGGGGAGAACCTTCCAGGAAATTTCCCCATTGGTTCTCCTTTCGTTTGGCCAAAGCGAGTTTGCTTTTGAAGGCGAAGGGAATTTCAGTGGCTTTCTTGGAGGCAGAACGTGCAGTTCACTGAAATGAGCAGGGAGTTGTATGAATGCCACATTGTCTTTATATTGCTTGAGCAGGTGTGTGGCCCACCAGATGTGGATGAACACATCTGCAGCATCCTTTACCATGAGTCTCTGCTGGGGCTGCTGGGAGCTGTAGTGCAGCAACATCTGGAGTGCTGGGTCTCTGCTGACCTTTGGCCCCGGTGGGAGCCCAGGACAGGTGGGCAGCTCTCCGTGGTGCTGAAGCAGCCCTTCCCTGACCTCTTTTGGGCCTGTCCTTGAAAAGTCTGTGCCAGAGTAGGCCAATTACGACTCTTCTTCAGGGATCCAGTCAACGGAGGCCAGCTTTAGGTCTGTGGAGAGTCTCAGTCTTCCAAGTCATGGCAGAGACAGAACTGAAGGTTCTCCTTAGAGGAGAAGTGAAACTTCTTCAAGAGAGAGAAAAAGCATAATAAAGGAATGGAATACATAATCATGGAATAAATTCCATAATAATGGAATGTGCAGAATTAGACCAATTGACGATGTCTCTTAGAGATAAAGGGGAATCAGAATATTACAGAATCTGGGAAAAGTGGTACGAATGGGTAGAAAAGAGACAAAGAAGATAGGAAGAAGGGTAGTATTGAAAGCGATTATAGAATGAATATGTATAGATGGACCTGTGATATAATAATGATTAATTCTTGTAAATATCTGATATATTGTAAACACCAACTCCACTATCGGAACAAAAAATCATATGTAACTTTTTATATTTTTCTTTTTTCTGTATTTTCAAATTTTATCTTGCTGTGTTTTAATCTTTTGTAAAATAAAAACTTTTTTAAAAAGAGAGAGAGAGAAAAAAGCACAGAAAGGCCAGTTGCCTTTTGAAAAAGTGCCTTTATATGTGCCCCCCCCCCAATTAATATCTTCTCCTCCACGGGATGTAAATGTGTTGACTTGTTTGGTTGGTTCCTCTGCCACCTTTCCTTCTGGAGCTCCAGGCGGTGAGCCCTGGGTTCCTTCCTCCGGTTCCTTCTTCCTGTGAGCTGGGACAGGCCGGCTGGCTTCCAGCCTTTCCACCTTTCCTGCCCCCTTGTCCTTTAATTAGCCATCGCTCCACCCGGGTTAGCCTCGCGGGCTAGGAGACACCTCTGAAAAGTGGTATTTATTGTATATTCGTTGTTCTACCCTGTGATAGATGTCTTCTCTTTAATTATATGAAACATGTAGACAATTTCTGCTTCTTTGATGGTAAGCAAGATGCTTGTTTTTACGTTTATATATCGCCACAACTTGGGGTATTGGTGGTCCAGAACAAAGAATAGGTTACAACAATTAAACATGCATGGCTAATTAAAATGAAAATTGTAATAATACAAGCATTAGGGCATCTCTGTCCACTGCCAAGTCTCTCCAAATTAAGGTGGATTCTGGGAGCGTTGAACAATGGAGGGACTGCCATCCCTGGGGGAACTGGAGCCATCGAGGAAAGCCTCATGAACTTCTACTCCAGATGGGGATGCAAGTACCCCCACCCCCAATGGTTGCTGGGCAAACGATTGTGTGGTCCCATCCTCCACCTCCCCACCCATGAGAGTTCCAGAGCTGATGCGGAGCCCTCAGGGGGGCCTTAGACGCGTGAATGGCCAAGGTGCCGGGCTGGGCAGAGAGGCGGCTGGCTCTGATGAGGCCAGCTGTGGGCTAGGCTGAGAAGTCACAACCCCACACGGGTGCAGGATCCTCACTTCTGCGGTGCTGTTGGAGAAGGGGCTTATGCCCCCTTGAGTAACTCCACTTCCACTGGGAAGGTTTACCTGTAGCTGCAGGAAATTGTGTTGCTGTTGTGGTGCTGTTCCTATTATTAGTGTTGTTATCCTGGTGATTGTGTCGAAATGTCCTTGGGTTAAATTTAAACCTGTGGTTCCTTCTTCAGCCAGGAAATCAGAATTTAATGCAGCATAGAGAATTGGCTTCGGCAGCCGAGCCCTCATCACCCACCCACCCCTCTATTTTTGTCTTCTCTGGCCTCTGGCATGGATTTATTTACCTTTTCTTGCCACGACCACCATAAAAGCAGGAGGCTGTTAAGTCAGAAATGAAATATTCCCATGGTAAATAAAACAGGAGGGGAGAAAGAGAACGGAAATAGATACTGTGGGAGCCAGCGCGGGAATAATATTCGGCCCCCGGGGAGAAAACGGCGCCCTCTTCCCCCGGGGAGTTTCTGAAGGAGGGAAGCGCTTTGGATCCACCCCTGAGTCTTGGGGCAGGGTGATTCTTAAGCCCGCAGGCTGAGCTGGGGGAGCCCCAAGGTTTCCTCCTCCTCCTCCGGATGGCAGAGCCCCCTCCCCTCGCCCCCAGGTCCTGTTGGTACCGAAGATGCCGCTAACCCTAACCCTCCCTTAAGGACGGCAGCAGCCCCTCGCCCTGAAGGGGCCCTTCCTTCCACGATGGAACAGGACGGAGGAAATTTCTAAAAGCGAGAAAGTTAAAATTAAAATTGGGTTTGATTTCATTTGATGGTTCAAATCAACCGGGAAAATAGATCTGATTCATTCAGGGCTTCAGCTGGAGTGGCTTCATAGTCCAGATCAATGTGAAAAAGTGCCTCTGAACTTAAATATTGCCCCCGAGCCTTAGACTCGCCCAGGGAGGACTGTAGAAACAAGGCAAGGACCACCCAGCAGCCTCAAAACTGGCCAGCAAAGCGCCTGAATTATGCTGAACTAACGGTTCCCTGATCTCCTGGGAGTCGAGGATATAATCCAGGTTTTAGTGGTTTAGCAACAAACATGTTTCCTCATTGCCACCCACCAGACTGCAGAAGGTGTGACACACGCAGAGAGGAACATCAGCGGGAAAACGGCATCCAGGGAAAGAAAGCAGTGCAAGAACTCCAGACGGGCTGAATAGAGCGGGAAGGGACCTCGGAGGTCTTCTAGTCCACCCCCACCCCCACCCCCACTCAAGCAGGAGGCAGGAGGAGATGAGTGGGGATCACCCTGTAGGCCAGCAGATAGATTCGAGGTTAGGAACAGATAAAGAGAAAAGAATTTGGATTTGTGTCAGAGTAAACACACTCTGGAATTCCCCTTCTGTCCCCCTCCCCATTTATGGTTTTTGCCACCAGTCAAAGGCTGGTTAAAAAGAGAGATTTTTTGTCAGGCGTGTTTGTGTTGAGCGAACGACCTCCTCCTCCTCCTCCTCCTCCACATCAGGAGGGCCGTTCGCAGCAAGGCTCACTGGGGGGGGGGAGACTTTCCCACGCCACCTCCCTGCCATGATCCTCCCCTCGCCTGCAAGGAGGCGGGAGGGGCCCACAGCCTGAAATGTGTCTGTTGTGCTGCTTTGCAGAGTCCTTGAAGTGGGTCGGCTTTCTTCTCTGCTTGTAAAGAAGGGGGGGGGGGGAGATGGTTCCCTGCCAAAAGGAAGGAAATGGACAGGGGAGGCTCAGCGGGAGGTTTTAGAGCAGGGTCCACAACCTACATGGGGGAGGGAGGGGGCGCCTGGCCCTTCGCATCGTCCTGCCAAGCTCAGCCGCTCTGTCCCGTTTTGGCCACACCGTGCAAAGCAATCTAGGGCGTCCTTGGCTTATGACCACAAGTGGGTCTAAAATTTCTCTTGCTAAGCCTAGGCGGTTCCCTCGGGGCAGAGGAGACCAAGTGGGTGGGCAGGCAGAATCCGCCGATGGCTCCATTGCGCTCCGTCCACTTCCCACCCTTCCCACGGAGGCCGGCTGGGCAGGTAAACGTCCTGTGGCCCAGCCAGGTGGCCCCCTCCCGGCCACTGCCCGGCAGAGCTTCCGGCTGGCACAGGTAGAGCAGCAGCAGCAGCACCTGTTGATCACAGCCGGGCTGGGGCTCCAGGTAGCGCAACCGGTGCTTCCTTCCTTCCTTCCTTCCGGCTGCTTCGGGGAGGAGTCGGGCGGAAGAGAGGGGAGAGCAGTAGCAGCAGCCGCGGAGGCAGGGAAGGGCCGACCGGCCTTCAGAGCACGGCCCCCCCAGCCCCCCAGCATGAAATCGGAGAGCGAGGAGAGCAGGCCGGGTAGGTGGGGTCGAGTGGGGTGGACTGGCCTCTGGGCGGCCTCTCAGCCTCCGATTCTTCCCCCGCTTGGGTGGCTCTCGTTTGGGCTCTGCTGGCAGTCGGAGGGGGCTTGGCATGAGGAGAGGGTGCCCAGGTGGGGAAGCCTTGAGGAGGGGCAGGTGCCCGCGGCAGGCGGCAGGTCCCAGGGGAGGGGGTGCTCCCAGCTTGGATGCTGCCTATCAGGCCTCAGGGACTAGGGGAGCCCCTCCGGAGAGCTTCAGGGCAGGGGAGCTGTCTTATGGGAAGTGGCAGAAGGCGCCCTGGAGGGAGCTTCCAAATTGGTAGCCGAGGGGGAGGTGTGGTTTGCGGCAGGGCTTCTGCGGTGAGTGCCAAGCCTGATGGGTTTGTGGGATGGTGCCTGCCTTGGACGGCCGGGAGAGGCAGAGAGAGACTCGCAGATCAACCCTCCGCTGCCTAATTAGCTTTCGCCTTGTCAGCTGGTTGCGTTGCTGGGAGCCGTGGGGCCCCGGGTGGCCGGCTGGGGCCCTCTGAGGTGGGTCCTGCTGGCTCAGGGTTGAGGAAGGCCAGGCGTGCCCTCCGAAGCCTGGGCAGCCTTCCTAAGGCCGGGCCGCCTCTTCTGCCGGCCAGCAGTGATGGGCACCAGAGCCCCCTCCTGCTTCACCCCTTGGCTGCAGGTCCTTTCCGAAGGCGGCAGGAGTCTGGCACAGCCGGCATAGCTTTTGCGACGTGAGTATCGGCACGGAGGGCCCAGGAAGGTTTTGGCTTCAGATGGCTAAGCGCAGGGACACGTCGGCTGCCCTGTGCCAGGATCCGGCTTGGGTCTTGGCACCCAGCAGGCCCCAAAGACCGAGGTTGCTGTTCTGTTTGTGCCGCGGTTTCTCTCTCTGATGTGCCACAGAATTGGGCATCTCTTTCGGGAGGTCCATTCATGTTGCCGAGGAGTGGCCTGGGGAACTCTCTGCCACTGAAGGACTCCCTGGCCGGCGCCTTTCCAGGGGAACTGGAGAAATTGCTAGGGCTTAGAGGCCATCGGCACTTCTCCCGGAAAAATGGGGAAGAAGGCAGAGGTGAAGCTGTGGCCCCTGACAATGGATCCATGAGGACCAGTTGCTTAGAAGGAGGCCAGAAGAGCGGCTTCTGAGGACGGGGAAACAAAGAGGACTTGTTTGCTTTGTGTCAGAAAACTGGTCTGGTTCTCATTTGAAACCAGCCTCCTGCTTGCAAACCCTTATTTCATTCCTTTGTGAGAAGCACGCACACACACACACACACACACACACACACACGGGCGGGGGGAGATGGCTGTTCTACACCGAGGGAGAGTTTCTCTTCTGCAAAGCCTCTGTGTCTTAAAAAAAAAGGCTGCAATAAAATTTTCACCCCACCCCACCCACTCCCCTACTTGCACCCCACCTCCAGAAAAGTTACAGTTTAACTGGGAAAGGCTGGACTTTGTCCCAAGGGCGACATGGGGAGCCTGCAGGAAGTTTTGGGACCGAAGGAAAAAAACCTGAATAGCAAAGTCGGTGTCGTCCGTTTGGGGCGGGGGGGGGTAGGAAGGCCCCTCCAGCGAGGCCTCTACAGCCCTCCCGCCTGGGAAAGGGCCCTTCTCCTCGGATCCCTCTCCCCGAGAGAGAAACGGGGCCGGGTGGGAAGAGCTGGGAGCTGCATCGTTTAGGATGTTGCTGGGCCGTTGCAGCTGTCTTCGAACTCGGGTCCTGGGCAGATGTATTGACAGTAGAGGGGGGTCTCGGCTTGGGATGGCAGCTGCACCCGGGGGTATGAACCCCAGCCTGGGGGCCCTCGATTGTCCCCTCCCCAAAGGCCCACTGTCCCCCAGAGTTAGGGGGCGCCTCCCACCGGCCACCTTCCCTACCCACCCAGAGCCGGCCGAGTCAGGTCAGGAACCAGGCTGGGGGCTTTGGGGGCAGAGGGCGCTCAGCTGCCTCCCGGGTGTCGGTCGGGGAGGTTGCGTTGTTCAGCCCGTACTTTGCACCTGGCTGGCCTTCGTGGCTCTTCGTGCGCCACACCAGATCGCCATCCTGGGCACGCATGTCTCCCTTGGCTGTTTTCATTTTCCACGTGGGGCCCTCCCAATGGCTCCCCCGGAATCCAGCCGTGGGAACCCAGCCCAGGGGCCGCTCAGCAGCTGCGCGGGGAGGTTGGCCGCTTCTAGTTGCCCACCTCTGGCAGTTCTGCTGACTGGGCCAAAGACGGTGTGCCCAGTGCGTTAACCCAGTGTCACACATGGATTTAAAAGCCTAGGTTGCTCTCTTAGGGCGGGAGAAGAATGCAGCTGTGGTGATCTGGACAGGTTTTCTTCCCTTGTGGTGAGAGATTCTTTCTCCTTTTTTGGTGGGGGGCTTCCCCTTGGATCCTTCCTAACCGACGGTGCCCCCCCCGCTGCGTTCGGCTTACACCCCTGATGGAGATGGGGTGATGTCACTACTGTAGTAGGGGGACCCCCTTCCCTTCCTCTGCCACAGGGGCGCAGAGGATCTTCCCCAAAGTGGAAGAAGGTGGCCTTGCATGGATGCGGCCGAGCGTGTTGGCAAAGAAGGCTGGGCACCTGGCAGAAGTGCCCGGGCGAGGGCTATTCCGGGCAGGTGCCCGCAGCTACTTCCCTGAACCGTCTCCAGGCAGGCTCACAGCCTCCACCCCCTTGTTTACAGCAAATGCCTCCTCGGCTTCTTCCTTGGCTTGCCTGGCCAGCCAACCGGCCTGGTTCCCACCCCCACCCCCCGCAGGAACGTCTCCCTGGAGGGCCCCTAGCAGCCGTTAGATGTGGGTTGCTCTCTCGGTGCACAAGGCAGGCTTGGCCCTCTGGAGCTTCTCCCAAGACCAGGGCTACAGGTGGGCAGGACTTTCTGTTCAAAGAAATGGGCGTTTTGGTGAAACTCAGCCGACAAGGGAGCTCCTAAAAGGCCATCCAGCTTAGCAGGGAAAATCCGAAAGGCAGGCAGGTCATTTGGCTCCAGAACCAAAGACATCACCTTGATCCCTGGGACTTGCTGGGGACGCGCAAGGCTGACTGGGCAGCCAAAGCTCAAGGAAGCAAAGGCGGCAACTCACAAGGCAACATCTGCCCGCAGAAACTCTGCTTATGGGTGGAACTCGGACGATGGATTCCTGGAATGTCCCTTTCAGGTTGGGTGGACCGGAGGGTGACCTGGCCTTCTCCCGGGTTACTCACCTTGACTCCGGCCTCCTCCTCCTCCTCCTCCTCCAAGCGTGGCCCTCCCTTGGTGTCTCAGCGACTCCTCCCGTGGCCTCCGCCCAGGCCTGACCCACCACCTCGTCTCCTCTCCTTGGGCACGCAGGGCCCTGCAGGATCCGGGCTCGGCCGAGTCTCCAGACCGGTAGGAGCCCTGAACTGCCCGGCGGAAGGCTGCTTTTGCCCGAGGGTGCGGCTGGCCGGCCTCTCTGCCCACCCTCGGAGGAGACCCTGGGGAGGGGGGGGCCTGTCCGTGGGTCCCTCGCCTCCATGCCGCCTGGCCCCCACGGAAGGCGTCTTCCAGCCTGGGTTCGGCTTCTGCCAGGTGGGCCAGAGCAGGCGGGGGCTTGAGAGGTTGCACTAGGGCTGATGGAGAGCAGGGTCTGGGCAGCCCACTGGACTGCCCCAGCCTTGAACCCAGGATCTTCGATGCACAAGGCACTAAGGTGTTTGCAGGGATGCTGGTGCCTCTCCAGGAAAAGGTTTCCTGGGTGGCAGAGAAGGAGCATTGACATGGTGCAACCCCTCGGAGAGCACTCCCCCGGGCCAGGCTTCCTCCACCGGATCCTGCCCTCCGCCCCACGCCTGCCTCCCTTCCTGAGGGGCGGGGGGAAGGGATGAAGAAGCGCCCCCTGCTTGGGAATTCTCCTGCATCCCGGGCAGCGTGGGAAAACGTGGGAGAGGAACACCCCCACCCCCACCCCCCGCTGCTCTGGCGCTCGCCCAGGGAGAGCCTGGGCTTTGGATCTGAGCGTGGGGGGGCTGGGTGGGGGTGTCTCAGCAGAGGATCTTTAAAAAAGGCAGACCCTGGGGAGCTGATCGCTTCCCTAGCACCTTGCTGAGCCCCCATCCCACTCCCTCCCCTGCGCGCCTAGAGCTGGCCTGCCCTCTTTGGCCAGCCCTCCCGAGTCCTGCCCCCCCCCCAAAACATCTCAGATGTTCTCCACGGGGAAAGGGACCCAGGCTTTCTTCATCAGGGAAGCATCTCAAAAATGCGAGGGGGAGTTTATTGTTTCTTGGCGCTGCTGTTGGTGGGGGTGGAAAGCAGCCAGGAGAGACTCACAATCCCCGCCCCCCCCCCCCCACACACACACACACTGCCCTTCCTGCCCTGATCAGTCCAAGGGAATTCTGCTGGCGGATTTGAGTCCCTGGATTGGGGTGGAAGAAAGGGAGAGGAGAGGAGAGGAGAGGAGATGGCCGGGTCCTGGCTCAGAGGGCTGCTCTTGCTGCTTTCACGGAATATCCCTGGGGGGGGGGTGCTGGGAGCTCCAGGCTCCAATCGGTGAGAAGAGGGTCCCAGGAATGCCTCCCCCTCCCCAGCTGGGCCAAGGCAGCCTCTCCAGCTGGCTGGTCTTCTGTGTCTCACGGGAACTCAGAAAACGGGGCTATTCCCTGGGAGCGGATTGAGGCCCCCCGAGCATGAAAACTTGACTGGGATTCTCATCTTCCCAAAACAAATCTCATCATCTTCCTCTGGAGAGGAAGGGCCAGGAGTTTATTTATTTTATTTTATTTTATTTTATTTATTAGGTTTATACCCTGCCCCTCTTCCCCAGTCAAGGGGAACTCGGCACGGGTGGGAGCTTGGCACGAGGAGCAGTGCCCAATTTCCCAGCGTTCGGCAGGTTTTCACCCCGGGTGGCATTGCTGGGTATCGGAGAGCAGGGAGTAGAAGCACAAACACGTCCCGACAGCCCTCATGCCCAGCGGCAGGCAGGCTGGGGACGATAGGCGTTGGAATCCCACCCATTTTGAGGGCCCCAGGGGGCGGAGGCAGCTGCCTGCTCAGCTCGAGAGCGACCCCATTGAGTTCAGAAGGGCTTGCCCCCAAGGAAGTGGCTCTGTGTCAGATCTGCCTGTTTTTTAGCAAGGGGGTGGCATGTAATTAAAGCAGCTCCACAGTCCGTAATTACAGAGTTCATGCCAGAAATGCTGAAGTTTCTGCAAAGCCCCACCTTCCTGCTACACTGCCAGCCCCGAGCCAGAGGGGAGAGCCCTTTCCTGGGGGGTGGGGGGAGAGATCTAATTTTAGTGTCGAGCTTCTCCCGTTCCCCCCCCCCCTTTAATTTCACGCCCTTCAAAGTCCCCTTCTAGCTATGGGGCATCTCACCCCACCGGGACGGGAGAGCTGCAACCACCGAGTCACGTTTCCCCCAGCCGGGCGTTGCTGTCGGTTGGCCTCGGCATCTCCTGGGGTGGAAAGGGAGGCGGGCAGGAAGCAGCCCCCCCCCCAAGACGCAGTTAAGGAGCAAGGTGTGAAGTCACGGCTTTGGGTGGGGGTTGTGCCTGTGTGTGTGTGTGTGTGTCTCTCTCTCTGTAGTTAATACAAGAGATAGAGAGAGAGACTTACAAACAATATGGACTAGTGTCATTTATAGAGATACAAAACTAAGTCACCCTAAATGAGCCCGTGGTGTCTCTCTCACGTTGCCTCTCTCTCTCCTCTCCGCCCAGTCCTCCTGCGGGAAGAGGTCAGCCAGCTGCAGGAGGAGATCCACTTGCTCCGTCAGATGAAGGACATGCTGGCCAAGGACCTGGAGGAGACGCACGGGGGCAAGGCCTCGGAGATCCTCCCCGCCACGGAGCTCAAGGTCCAGCTGGCCCAGAAGGAGCAGGAACTGGCCAGGGCCAAGGAGGCCCTCCAGGGTGAGGACCCCCCG